>PVHP010000700.1:57233-78388 GCA_004024765.1 Zapus hudsonius
GGGCTAAAACGGGGAGGGGGCGGGGCGAGGGTGCGCAGATGGGGCAGGGTGAGCCGTGGGGGGTAGGTGGGGACGGAGCTAGGATGGAGGGATGGAGAGGGAACCCGGCGAGCTGGGGGGATAATGGAACAACGCTAAGGTGGAGTGAGAGATGGGGCGGGGCGGGTTCTGGCAGCGCTGAAGGCTGGGGTTCTGGGACCTCAGCCCCCCCACTCCTGTCCAGGATGCTGCAGGTCAGTGGAAACAGCTTTGTTTCTCTGAAGGCCTTGGAAGAGGACTGAGCACATTGCAGGACTTGTTTTCTTCAAGGAAGGGTCTGGACTTGCTACGGATGGGCCAAGCTTGCACCCCTAGGCCTAGGTGGACCCCCTAAACCGAACTATACCTACAATCAATCCCCCCTACCCCAGGGTCCTTCAGTCCATGTAAAGTTTGGTTGCCTCCAGCTGCCTTGTACCCTCTCCACCGGGTACCCCCATCAAGGACAGTGTGTGTAGACGCTGCCCAGCGCTGTGGGAGACACCAGAAACCTACGAAGGGGTCTGTGTCCCCCGTATCTAGTTGCGGAAATAAGACAAGTAGGCATAAAAAATGAGTTTGTGAAAGGTTCTGAGAATAAGGACAGAGCCTGGGGGTTGGTGGGCAGAGAAGTAACCAACTTGGGATCCCCGAGATTTACTGGGATGAGGCTGGTATCCCCATCCTTCCCAACTCTCTCCTTGGACCTGTTCTGGCTCTGTCGTGGGAGAGCTTGAACATGGTTCCTGCCCACGGGGCGCCTCGGGGACTTGGGCAAGTACTTAATGCTCTGGATCAACAGGGATGTGTGTGATGAGAATTCCTCAATAGAACAAAGTCGTGATCATAAACCTGAGTTATGTGGAGGATGCCCAGGTCAGTTAGTTCCAAGGAGCTACAACAGGAGGATAGTGGTGAGCCTGGGAAGTATAGATTCCTTAGCTGCTACAAGCTGTGTTCAGTGACTGGGTTGATGAACTGCTCTATAAACTTGAATGCAGGCTAGTCCAGAAACTTCTGAGGTTCCTCTCATGTGACGTGCTGGGCTGGTATTTACACAGCTTGAAAAAAGCCTCCAAATTCAATCTCAATACAACAACAAAGTTTTGCAGAGTTTGGTGGCACATGCCTTTAATCCCAGCACTGTAGAGGCCGAGGTAGGATGGCCATGGGTTTGAGGCCACCCTGAGACTACATATGAGTAAATTCTAAGTCATCCTGGGCTAGCTCGAGACCCTACCTCAAAAAAAATATTTTTTTTGTTTTAATTTTAAAAAATGGTGAAGTCAAGGCCTGTCTGGGCTACATTAAAAAAAAAAAAGCAAGTTTCTAGCTAGACATATTGATGCATACATAAAATCCCAGAACTTGGGAGGCTGGGGTAGGAGGACTGAGTTTGAGGTCAGCCTCTGCTACATAGTGAGGCCCTGTCTCCATAAAAGGGGGCAAGGATTTCCTTGTTTACCCTCTGTTTCTGGGTTGGCTTTCTGACTTGTACTGGTCAATGAGGCCTTAGTCAATGTGACAGAAGCAAAGACTTGGGGCCTTGGTGCAGGCCCCCTCTTGCTGCAGACCCCCTCTTGCTGCAGACACCGTGCAAAGAGCCCGAGTAGCCTGCAGGAGCCACTACATGAAGGAAGATGGAGGAACCCTAGTAAGAGCCTGCCAAATCTGCCAGCATTCCAATTACTCAATGACCAGCTGCTCCTGGACGTGAGGGGATTGCCCAGGGCAGACTCCCTGAGCCTGCCCAGAACTGCCTGGCTTCATCCATGAATCAAGAGCTAAACAAATGGTTACTATTTTAAGCTTTAGGTTTGGGAATGATCTGCTATGCAGAAGAGCTGATAGAGAATTCATTACACAGCAAAAGTAAGCAACTGAAACAGCCCAGGATCACAGCATCCCAAGGTCCCTGCCACCAGTTAGAACAACAAACCAATTGTCAAGGCAGTCACTGTTGTTTCTTTGTGACCGTGCAAGAAATAAACTTACTTCGTAAAGTGAAACTTGATCCTTTTGCTGAAGATACTGCAACATAAGTCTGTCTGTAAGTCTGTCTTTTTGCTACATGGTTTTAAAGTTTTCTCTATGTTACAGTTTCAGTGTTTTCACTTTTAAAACATTTTACTGACAAAAAAAATATAATTCACACTATACAAATTTCAATTATAGAATTCAATGTGGGGTTTTTTTTGTATATTTGAAGTTGTACACCCAACACCACAAGTTTTTTTGTTTGTTTGTTTTGATTTTTCAAGGCAGAGTCTCACTCTAGCCCAGGCTGATGGAATGCACTATGTAGTCCCAAGATGGACTCAAACTCATATCAAAACTCCTACTTCTGCCTCTCAAGTGCTGGGATTAAAGGCTTGTACTACCAGGCCCAGCTTCAACACCACAAATAATTTATAAACATTTTGTCACCCTCAGGAGACTCCCTAACCCACTGGGCATGGTAGCACTTGCCTGTAATCCTAGCACTGTGGTTGCTGAGGCAAGGTTGTGAGTTCAAGTTCAGCCTGACCCTGTCAAAAAAAATAAAACAAGGGCTGAAGAGATGGCTCAGTGGTTAAGGTGCCTGCCTGCAAAACCTAGCCACCCAAGTTTGATTCCCCACTATACACGAAAAGCCAGATGCACAAAGTGCCATATATGTCTGGAGTTCGTTTTCAGTGGCTAGGGGCCCCGACATGCCCATTTTCTCTCTCTCTTTCTGCCTCCGTCTCTCTAGGACTCTCTTTCTCTGCTTGCAAATAAATAAATGAAATACATATTTTAAAAAATCCCTGGCTGGAGAGATGGCTCAGCGGTTAAGGCACTTGCCTCCAGTGCCTAAGGCCCTGGGTTCAATTCCCCAGGACCCATATAAGCCAGACCCACAAGGCGGTGGCCCTGGTGTGCTCTCTCTCTGTCTCTCTCTATCTCTCTGCTTGAAAATGAATAAAAAAGAAAATGAATAAAAAAAAATCCCTGATCCCGGGCTGGAGTGATGGCTCAGCGGATAAGGCACTTGCCTCTGGTGCCTAAGGCCCTGGGTTCAATTCCCCAGGACCCACATAAGCCAGACCCACAAGGTGGTGGCCCTAGTGTTCTCTCTCTCTCTCTCTCTCTCCTCTCTCCTCTCTCTCTCTCTCTCTCTGCTTGAAAAATAAATAAATAAAATATTTAAAATAAAAAATAATAAAAAATCCCTGATCCCATTTGCAGACACTTCTCATTCACACCCCAAACTCTCATATCTAGGCACACTGTCACCCTCCAACCTCCACACACACTTGCCTCCCTCCCCAGACCCAGGCCACCAAGCTGCTTTCAGTTTCCATGGATTTGCCCAATTTGAACAAACCGACAGCCACATGCAAAACAATGGAATTGAACCCCTACCCCTGGAGAAATTAACAAGATGGATCAAAAATCTAAATGAATGACCTTAGTCTATATAACTCTTAGAAAGAAAGAAATGAGCTCTTGGGTTAGGAAGTAGTTTCTTAGCTATGACACTAAAAGCACACGTGACAGAAGAAAATGTCGACATGCTGGACTGCACTGAACTTAAAGTCTTGGCACCTGTGTAGAAAATCAAGCGGCCATAAATAAGAGGTTGTGGTACTTTGAATGTATGTCCCCTATAGCCTCAGGGTTTTTTGTTTTGTTTTTTGAGGTAGGGTCTCACTCTAGCCCAGGCAGACCTAGAATTCACTCTGTAGTTCCAGGCTATCCTCGAACTCACAGTGATCCTCCTACCTCTGCCTCCTGAGTGCTGTGATAAAAGGCATAGGCCATTTAAAAATATTTTTATTTATTAATTTGTAAGCAGAGAGAGAGAAAGAGAGAGAGCCTTCAGCCACTTTGAACTCTAGATGCATGCGCCACTGTGTATCTGATCTTATGTGGTTACTGGGGAATCAAACCTGGCTTGTTAGGGCTTTGCAGGCAAGTGATCCATCTCTCCATTCCCCAGGTATTTTTTTTAATTAAGGTTAAACTTCCTGCTTAAGTCCCCAGCAGCCTACTAGAGAGGACATATCACTGGGGGTGGGAAAATCTGAATTCCAGCCTAAAGGTATTGAGAGCAGACTGAGCTCTGGGGGTCCTGATTGGTTCAGGTTTGTGCTTGTGGCTTTTTGGTGGTTTTCTCTCCACTTGTATCTATGAAAGGGGGCCAGCTTCTTCCACCATTGATAGAGCTTCCCCTGGATCTGTAAGCTGAAATAAATCCCTTCCTTCCGTAAGCTATTTGGTTGGATGTTCATCCCAGCATTGTGGAACTGACTACAGCAGAGTTAAAAGCACTTGCTTGCAAAGCCTAATGGCTCATGTTGCGGTCAGCTTTCTAGTTGCTGCGTAGAAAGAACCCAAGAAAAAGCTTGTGGAGGAAAGGGTTTATTTGGCTTATAGACTCGAGGGGAGACTCCATCCTGGCAGGGAAAATGATGGCATGAGCAGAGGGGTGGACATCACCTCCACCACAGCACTGGAAATAGTGGCAGGAAGGTGTGCCAAACTCTGGCAAGGGGAAGCTGGCTTATAACCCCATAAGCCTGCTCCCGACAACACAGCTTTATCGAGATTGTAAAATACAAATTGCCATCAGCTGAGGATCAGTTACCCAGAACACATTCATTTGTTTGTGGGGGAAACCTGGATCAAACCATGACAGCCGAGTTTGATTCTTCTGGACCCACATAAAGCCAGATGCACAAAGTGGTACAAGCATTTGGAGTTTGTTTGTAGAGTTAGGAGGCCCTGACACACTCTTACTCACTCTTTCTCTTTGTCTGCCTCTTTTTCTGTTTCTTTCTCTCTCAAATAGATAAAAAAATTTTTGAAAGGCTGATTTCAATTCTCTTTCACTGATTTAAATGTAGTCAGCCACACGTTGCTGGGATGAATCTCCACACCAGGCGCAACTTGGGGAGGAAAGTATTTATTGAAATAACAGATCCAGAGGAAGTTCCAAAAATGAAAGAAAAGGCTGGCTCCCTTTCATAAATCCAAGCAGAGAGACAGAACCAGCATCAGCAGCCAGGGGAGGAAGGACGAGAGGTTCCCTTCCCCTCAAGCTTCCTAATATCTTGTACCCTTCTGGAAGGCCCATCCACAGGGGGGAAGGGCTCACTCTGGAGAAGGGATCTCCTCCCTTCTCCAAAATCCCAAAAGGATTTTGTCAATCCTTTCTGCAGGCAAGCTCAGAGACCCACCCAAGATTACTGTGGATTATTACACAGGTCAAGTTGACAAAAAACTTAACCATCACACTATAGTTCTGTAGTAAGCTTTGAAGTTTAGCAGTGTTATTTTCCAAGATTTTGATATTATTATTACTGACATTTTGAGACAGACTCTCATAGAGTCCATGATGGCTTGGAACTTGATATGTAGCTGAGGATGACCTTCAACTTCTGATTCTCCTGTGTCTGCCTCCCATGTACTAGGGATAGAGATTAGGAACAAAGTAGCCTTCTTTTGTGGGTAGCTAGTTAGGGGCACAGGCCCAGAAGAAGGGAACATCACCTTCCCTGGTAGATTAGTAGGAGGAACTCCCGTTTGCACCTGACCTGATGCATCAAGATGGTAATTAGGGACTGCCCTCTCTGCTCTCTGTACTTCCTGCTTCTTCCTCCTAGGCATTTTTTAAAAAAAACACCTTTTTAATGATAGCTTCCATAATTATAGACCATAAACCATTATGATTCCCTCCCCTTCCCTCATATCTCTTCCCCTTTCAATTAGTCTCTGTTTTGTTTCAGAGTCGTCATCTTTTCCTCCCATTATGTGTAGGTATTATCAGGCACTGTGAACTCATGAATATCAAGGCCATTTTGTGTCTGGAAGTTTGTGTTGTAAGCAGCCCTACCCTTCCTTTGGTTCTTACAGTCTTTCTACTACCTCTTAGGCATCTTTTGGTTGGCCTTTTTCTTGTGGGCAGGCTCTTTCTGAGTCTGCACTCTCGTCCATGATCCACCAACCCATCAAACTTCCTGTATCCATTTATACTTAAAATAAAGCTCATCACAACTTGATGCCTAGTTTCCATATGGGCATATAGGCTCTGACCAGTGGAACTTCTCACTACATAAAAACCCCTGTTTCATAATGCTGCCTGGGTCACTCTGTTACAGTTCCCTTCATGTTGCTGGGACAAAACACCCAACCAAAAGAAGCTGATGGGAGGAAAGAATTTATTTTGGCTTATGGTTTTGAGGGGAAACTTCACAATGGCAGGGAAAAGCTTGGCGTGAGTCGAAGCTGGATATCATCTCCTTGCCCCAGCAGGTGAAAAACAGCAGCAGCAGAGTGAGTCAAGTTCTTACAAGGGGAAGCTCTCGATCAGGGAGCTTTTACTTTTACTTTAAGTAAAACTTGGGGGGCTGGGGTGATGGCTCAGTAGTTAAAGGCATGTGTTTGCAAAGCTTGCTACCCTGGATTTGATTCCCCAATACCCTCATAAAGCCAGATGCACCGAGTGGCACATGCATCTGGAATCTGTTCATAATGGCAGGAGGCCCTGGCACACCCATTTTCTCTCTCTCTCTCTCTCTCTCTCTCTCTCTAACATATATATATATATACATATATATGCTATAAAATGTATAGAGAGGCATTTTATTTTGGTTTTTGAGGTAGGGTCTCACACTAGTCCAGTCTGACCTGGAATTCATTATGGAGTCTCAGGATGACCCCACATTCACAGTGATCTTCTTACCTATGCCTCCCAAGTGCTAGGACTAAAGACAATCCTTCTGCCTCAGCTTTCAGAGTGTCGGGATCATGAGCCACACCACTAGCCTGCTCTCTTTTTATTGTCGTCTGCTCCAAGTTGCTAGGATGAACTTCCAAACAGACACATTTTATGGGAGGAATGGGTTTATTTCAAGCTTTCAAATCCAGGGAGAAGTTCCATCAATTAATTGCAGAAGAAGCTGCTTCTATACATCCAAGCAGAGAGAAACAATCAAATAGCCTATCGTTTCTCAATTCTTTAAGAGGCAGCCCAGTGGAGAGCCAGAAGGAAGTCTGGCTCATCTTTGGGTTAAGAGAGATCCAAGTCTAAGCTTCTCTAGCCAGACGTCTCTGGTAGGGCCACTTCATGCTCTGTGCCTGTGTTCAGACCATGCCAGACACCACCTTGCCATTTGGTGAACAGCTTTAGAAATGGATTTCTGGATCTCCATGGTGAAAGAGAGTTACATTTATCATTCCTAATCATAGTGATTCTGTTAATTTTTAGACTTATCTGTTGTTTTAACTTTATCTCCCATTTACTCTGGTTCTACAACAATCAAACTCCTCCTACCTGGGTCTTCTTGATCACCCCCAAGGCCTACAAGTCTATAAACATAGAAACCCTAAAGAACCCCAATTTACTCAGTGACCATTCCTCCCTGACTCTTCTTGCTTTCATTCTTCCTCCTCAACAACTTTATCCAGGAGTGTCTTTCCACACTATACCATGCACTGTTGGGGTCCCTGAGACCCAATGGAGGGGTATTCCAAATGTCATAACCCAAGAACCCCACTCGGCTTGAAGCCAGATTGGTTGTCACCTTTATTCCCTAGTGGCAGAAAAGGCTACTTCTGCAGAAGGGGGATTGAGACAGTTAAGGGGTAATAGCCCCCCCCCCAAAAAAAGCAAAAGGGAGGAATGTATTTGACGCAGTAGGGGGAGAATCTGGGCCATTCCACATTATTAGAAGTCAGAAATGTCTTCTTCACTAAAAGTGTTCTCCTTTCCTAGGAGAGATAGTCATTCCATTCCAAGAAGGTTTCACCCTTCTTGGAAGATTAAGATTCCCAAGAGGGCCGGTTGTGGTGGCACACACCGGTAGGATATACCTGAAGAGGCGGAGGCAGGAGGATCAGGAGTTCGAGGCCAGCCTGGGCTACACATTTTAAGCTGGGCGTGGTGGCGCACGCCTTTAATCCCAGTACTTGGGAGGCAGAGGTAGGAGGATCGCTGTGAGTTTGAGGCCAGCCTGAGACTACATAGTGAATTCCAGATCAGCCTGGGCTAGAGGGAGACCCTATCTTAAAAAAAAAAAAAAGATTAAAGATTCCCAAGAGGAATCCTGTACTGGTAGTGAGAATCTAAAATGGTATAACCGCTGTGGAAATCAGTGTGGAGGTTCCTGAGCCAGCTAAAAATGGAGTTACCATATGATCTTGCTATACCACTGCTTGGCATAAAGCCTAAGGACTGCACTCATTACTACAGAGATGCTTGCTTATCCATGATTTATTGCTGCTCCATTCACAATAGCCTGGAAATGGAACCAGCCTCGATGCCCTTCAACTAATGAATGGAAAATGAAGATGAGACATTTACAGAACGGATTTTTATTTAGCTATAAAGAAAAATAAGATTATGAAATTTGCAGGGGAATGGATGGATCTGGGAAGAATTATACCAAGTGAGGTAACCCAGGCTCAGAAAGTCAAACACGGCATGTTCTCTCTTATACATGGATCCTAGCTTCAAATGTTTAGATTTGTGTGTGAGTTGAAGTAAAAGTCAAGAGTAGAGGCCAGTAAGCTAGAAAGGGGCTGTCAGGGAGGGAGGAGGGGGGCTTGAGGGGAGGGTATAGTAGATATGTACGTAGAGAGGCAGAATGGACTGGTCTAAGTGGGGTGAGGCTGGGTGAGAGGATGGTTGGAAGAATGCTAATCAAAGTTTAAGTTGCTATGAATAAGCCATGTTAAAACCTACTTCTTTGCTAGCTGATAACGTATATGTTAAAGAAGAGAGCATTTGGAGGCTGGGAAGATTGCTCAGTGGTTAAAGGCACTTGCTTGCAAAGCCTGACAACCCGGGTTCGATTCCCCAGTATCCATGGCCAAATGCACAAAATGGTACATGCATCTGGAGTTCATTTACAGTGGCAGGAGGTCCTGGCATCTCTCTCTTTCTTTCTCTCTCCCTCTCTCATCACAAGTAAATAAGAGAATTTTTAAAAAGAGCGTTTGGATAGAAGTACTTAGGGGAGGTAGATAATGGTACACCCAGAAGCCATAGATTATTATTAGAAAAATTTTAGTCCCAGGGGTGGGATACTTGCCAGACAGTTGCTGGCCAGGGAGGCCCCTGACACCACCAAAAACGTTATAGGTTATTGACAAAGTTATTGGTTTCACACCAGAACTAGATGGTAAGATTCTATTGCTGAAGACCCCACATGCTTGAGCTGCAGGTCAATGAGAAATAAAACTGGAGCTGAGCTAGAAACCTTCCTGTTGACTAGCAGTCAGGATGCTGGAAAGAGCTATGCAGACTTTGGTGGGGGAGAGAAGTCATCAATGGTCTTAACCAGTAATGTACACTGCAAACCTTGTAGCTGGCCAGCCAGGCCAAATGTACAAACTGGTGTGATGGTGGCATGTCTGTTAGGGGGAAAACTGCTGTTTGATTGGACTGGAGGCCCATTCCATGGGAGGGAATTCTTGCCTGGTACTAAAAACCTAATCAGGGCTGGAGAGATGGCACAGCAGTTAAGGCACTTGCCTGCAAAGCCTAATGACCTATGTTTGATTCCCCCAATACCCACCTAAAGCCAGATGCACAAAGTGGCACATGCATCTGGAGTTTGTTTGCAGCAGCTAGAGGCCCTTGATGCACCCATTCTCTCTGTCTGTCTCTCATCTTTCTCTCTCTTCTTGCAAATAAATTGGAAAAAAAAAACCTAATCAAAAGCTTATGACTTGGGAGGTCCTAAACCTAGGGGGTAGGGGAAAACTAACTACTAGTATTGTCTGGCTAAATGGATATATTATGCCCACCAAATTGCCTCCTAAATATTTATGTTTAAGCCCATATATTAATGCTACTCTCACTTTTGGTTAGAGAACCTTCTCTTTTCAGATGGTGGTGACCACTGAGGAGACTCAAGACTCATGACAGTGCTGAGAAGAAGTGACAGTGGAGTGTTCACTAAGTTGAGACATCTCTGTCGTATCCTCTGAGGCACAGGGACCATTGTGGAGGTGGTGGAAAGAATGTAAGAGCCAAAGGAAGGGGAGGACTGTTTGTAATGTTGATTTCCAGAGACAAAGTGTTCTTGATGTTTATTATCTCACAGTGGCTGATACTACCTGCACAAGACCTGCAGAACTGGAGAAAAACAATGACATCAAAATAGGAGCGAGACAATTGGAAAGAAGAAGGGATTCAGAGGAGGGGGATTTGGGAGGGGGAGATGAGAATATGGTGGTAGAAGGAGATTATGATCATAGTTTATTGTCTATACTTATGGAAGTTTTCCATTAAAAAGTCTTTTAACATCTTCTGGGAGGATTGCCCTTTCCTAGAAAGCCCGACCCCACCCAGACACCTGGCACCAGGATTGAACTGACCAGTTCAGTCTCCAGTGGGCTCCTTAAAAGGCCCTATCCTGGTTCTTGTCTGGTGTGGTGGCGCACATCTTGAATCCCAGCACTCGGGAGGCAGAGTTAGGAGGATCGCCATGAGTTTGAAGCCACCCTGAGACTACATAGTGAATTTCAGGTTGGTCTGAGCTAGAGTGAGACCCTACCTGGAAAAGAGAGAGAGAGAGAGAGAGAGAGAGAGAGAGAGAGAGAGAGAGAGAGAGAGAGAGAGAGACCCTAATCTCTTTCTTTAGGCGCACCTTCCCCTTTCTGGGAACCGCATTTCTTCCTGTTTGGGCAGGAGCCCTGTTATCTTCTCTATGTCTCTCAGCTCCCTCTGTAATAAAGTCTTTGTAAACCTCATCCTCTGGTCTCTGGGTTTCATTTGTTAAAATGCATAAGAGACAAATCCTGAGGAAGCTTTGTGTGACTGGAGAGCTCAATGTCTCATTCATCACCCAGACCCCCCTTCTCCTATCTACTCCCTTCAGCCAGACCCTTCCTTCATGATCCAGTGGGCTCCATCCTGCTCAATGGTCATCACCCCACTCATGTTCCCAGAGAATTAAGGTGTTGTGGCCATCTTTTCCCTGCTGGACAAAACACTTGACCAAAAGCAGCTGATGGAAGGAAAGAGGACATTTTAGCTTACGGACTTGAAGGGCAGTTTCATGATGGCAGGGAAAGATGGTCCTAGGGCAGAGGCTGAGCATCACGTCTTGCCACAGCAATGAAGGATAGTGAAAGTGTGAGCTGAGCTCTGGCAAGGGGGAGCTGGCTGGAACACCCCTGAGCCTGATCCCCAGAAACACCCCTCCTCTAGCAAGGCTCCACCTCCCAAATATCCACCAAGCATTCAGAACACATGAGTTCATGGGGGAATCTGATTCAAACTATTGCACAAGGTTTCCTGGTTTGTTTTGTTTGTGTGTGTTTGTTTTGAAGCAGAGTCTCACTCTAGCCTAAGCTGACATAGAGCTCATTCTGTATCCCCAGGCTGGCCTCGATCTCGTGACAATTGTGGTAGTTTGAATGGATGTCCCCCAATAGATTCAGAAGCTTATTAAAGGCTTTTCTCCAGCCAGGCAGCTGGAGAAGGTGTCACTGTGGGTGGCCTTGAGGATCCAGTCTTAAGGTGTTTCTGGGATTCCATCTATAGGTATGGAGAGAGCAGCTTTAGCACTGCCTGGAGTTCCTGCTGTTTTGCTGTGAATATGCTTGCCTTTGGTGGTGGGCTCCCTCTCTGCTTGTATGTGAGAGGGGACCAGCCTCTTTGTCATTATGGAACCTACCTCAGATCTGTGAAGCTTCAAATGAATCCCTTCTTCCTCCCATAAACTGTGCCTGGTGTGCAGGTTCATCCCAACAATGTGAGCTGACTACTACAGACCTCCTACCTTAGCCTCCTGAGTGCTGGGATTAAAGGTATGTACCAGGACACCTGGCTTCAGGGTTCCCTTTTATGGGTTCTTGGTCTTGTTGATCAAAGAATTTTA
Source organism: Zapus hudsonius (assembly GCA_004024765.1). Classification (NCBI taxonomy): domain Eukaryota; kingdom Metazoa; phylum Chordata; class Mammalia; order Rodentia; family Dipodidae; genus Zapus; species Zapus hudsonius. Next base: position 69,110 of record PVHP010000700.1, read on the forward strand.
AAATAGACTCAAGCTGGGCTTGGTGGTGCATGCCTTTAATCCCAACACCCAGGAGGCAGAGATAGGATTATCATTGTGAGTTTGAGGTCAGCATAGGACTACAGAGTAAATTTCAGGTCAACCTAGGCTAGAGTGAAACACTACCTCCAAAAAAATGAATGAATAAGGACTCAGAAGGAAGTACCTTATGATTTTGGCCATGATCCAGAAGAAAGCTAGAAAAGAGTCAGAACTCTGAAAAGAGGTTTAGCAGAGAAGATCTGCCAGAAACCACATCCAAGGAGGGGCTGGAGGGGGTGGGGAGAGCATTATCTTTTTAAGGGTAACTATTCCATCTCTGTTGTGTGTCTTCAGGTGAGTCAGCTTTCCTGAGGTGTGGTCTCCTGGCAGGTGATTGACAGGCCCAGTTGGACTATTAACTCCTATCAGAGGGGATAGTTTTGTAATCTAGGGGTAGTTTAGAACGTCATGTCTTCACTTAGGGCCTGAGTTAGAATCAGATCCTATTATTTTGACCAGAAGGAAGCAGTGTTACCACAGCAAAGCCCTGCCACTTCCACCCTCTGCTCTTTCGGGTTTTAATCTCCAGAAGGGCTTTGTGCTGCTTCCCTTACAGGATACAAGAAGGTGGGGGTCCAAACATGCACTACCCAGCTGTGTCCTCACCCCTGACTCCTTGACTTGTTTTTATAATGCTCAGATGAAAGGTATCCATCTAGTCCCCTGCTTCTCTTCTTGCTTTTTGAGGTTCTAGCCTAGGCTGACTTGGAACCCTAGGTTGGCCTTGAACTCATGTGATCCTCCTACCTCAGCCCCCAAAGTGCCGGTGTGACAGTTAACTCCTTCAGGCAACTTCCATAGGCCCCCCCTCCCCCTGAGTGGGAGGTGTGTCTAGCTAGAGTTCAAACCTAGGTGCTAAAACTGATTGGTCAGGTATGGCCCAACCAGCTGTCTCTGCTCACCTGGGGCAAGGAATACTCACTGAACAGATAATTCTCACACACATGGGCTAGAAAAAGGACCTCTGAATCTCCAGGGCCATGGTAAGGTTCCCCCAAACCCCCACCACAGGCTGGATTTCTTTCCCACATAAACCTTTCCTTCTCATAAACTTTTCTTTTCCTGCTTGTTTGGTTGAACTGTTAGAGTAAAATTAAAATTAGAATAAAAGTAAAAAATCTCGAGACAAGAGGGAGCTAATTATTAGTAAAAGGAAATAAAAGTAAAATATCTACCCCAGAATGGTATGTTGGTATGCGCCTCCCCCACCTCACCCTGCTCCTATAACCTTGCCTTTGTTTCCCTGTAATCTTGCATTTGTGGTTAAACACGGTAAATACTGAGAATGGCCTGGCCAGTAAATACTGATAATGGCCTGGCCGATGGGTTCTATAGATATGGAAGGAATGTGCAGATGCTCTGGTTAATGAAAAAACCCTGTAAAATTCCCCATATTATAGTGTGCATTTTTAGAACTATATAAGCTCTGCTCAAACTTGGCTCTGGGTTCATTTGCTTCTGTCCGGCTATGGATACGCACTGAGCCCTGGGCATGCCTGGTTATTTTTAATAAAACCCTTTGTGTGTTGCATAGGAGATTTGGTCAGAGTCTTCTTTTGAGTCAGGGGTCTGGGGTCCTAACAGAACAGCATAGATTTTGGCTAAAACCTCTCCCACGTGTTCTCTCCACAGTGGTGGCTGGAGCTCTCTATGACTTCCCATTTTCCTTTAAATAAACTCTCCCACTATACCTTATCCTCTGGTGGTCTATAATTTTAATTCTTTAACTTTGTAGACAAGAATTTGGGTACTCCTTAAATTCTAATCCCCAGCTCTGCCATTACACTGGGATTAAAAAAAAGCCATTAAACCCATCTTATTCTGTAGCGGGCTGAACTGGGGATTAGACTTTAGATAATGCCCAGCAAGAATTCTAAAGTACCTCAAAATTTAAGGAGTACCTGAATTCTTGCCTACAAAGTTAAAGAATTAAAATAGACAACTAGAGTTTAAGGTATAGCGAGAGATGTTACTTAAAGGAAAATGGGGAGTTACAGAGTTCTCCAGCCACCAGTGTGGGGAGAACACATGGGAGAGGTTTTAGCCAAAATCTATGCAGTTTAACTAAACAGGTGGGAAAGAGAAAGATAATCGAGGGCTCCCGTCATGAGAAAAAGGTTCATGTGGGGAGATCGTGAGCCTAAGGGCTGAGGTGAGGGGCCTTACCTGGAAAATGAAAGTCCTCCTTTTAGGATGCCATGTGGAAGAAGACTGGACTTTGTTTTAGGGAAGTTTTTAAAACTTCCACCAGGTAAGTCAGAGAGAAAGCTGATTGATCCATACCTGACCAATCAGTTTTAGCATCTAAGTTTGAGCTCTGGCTAGAGACACCTCCCACTCAAGGGGAGGGGGTCTATGGAGCTTGCTTGAAGCTGTCACAATTCTGTCTTCTTGAGCCTGTTAATCACAGGTGTGTTGTGGGGGGGTATATGTGATGTGTGCATACAGATGTGTACACCCTGTGAGCACATATGAGGAAGCCATAGGAAGATGTCAGGTTCTCTATCGCTCTTCTGCCTTTTTTCCATGGGACAGTCTCCCACTGAACCTGCAGCTCACCATTTTTTCAGTTAGATTAGCTGACCAGGAAGTCCTGGATATTATCCTGTTTCCACCCCTCTCAAAGCTTTGTGGCATTGAGTTCCTAACTGGTATACCGGGAAAGCCAGGGTTCCCACCTAATTCCAATGTACCTTAAGAGTACCCAGATTCTTGTTCTATAAAATCAAAGAATTAAATTTATAGACCACCAGAGGATAAAGTATAGTGGGAGACTTTATTTAAAAAGGAAAGGAGAAGTTACAGAGATCTCCAGACACTAGTGAGGAGAGAGCACGTGGGGCAGGTTTTAGCCACATGGCTATGAAGCCAGGGGATCTGTGCCAGCCAGCCAAGCAAGAGAAGAAGGGGAAAGATAGGAGGGCTCCCATCATGAGGAAAGAACCCATCACCCCCTCACCACAGCTACCAGAGCTGTGGTGAGGGGGCCTTACCTAGTCCTGGAGATTCAGATGTCTCTCTGCTGGGCAGCCATGAGGGAAAAGAGAGCAATCCTTCCTTCTCTAGGCGACTCTGTCTCTGAGCCAGGTGAGCCAGAGAGAGAGCTGGTTGGTCTATCTTGGACCAATCAGTTTCAGGATTAGGTTTGAACTCTAGTAAGAGACAGCTCCCACTCAAGGGGAGGGGGTCAGGTAAGGCAAGAGATAAGTGGAGCCTGCCTGCAGGCACAAGTCCGAGGACACTCCTGGTCACCTTTGAGTTCCAGTCACCCTGACCTGATTGTTATTTGGGCACTGAGGACCAAACCCAAGTTCTCATGTTTGCACAGAGAACACTTTCACCTACTGAGCCATCTTCCCAGCTTCTGATGTTTTGTTTTTTTTCACGTCAGACGGGTAATGTGCCTATGTCATAGCAAGGTTTGTGGGAGGCACACATGGCGCAGGTGGACCAACACCCATTCATCACGCTCGTGAACCAATAAAAGGATCTATTTTTGTTTTTTTGAGACAGGGTCTCCCTGTGTAACCTTGGCTGGCTTGAAATTCACTATGTAGGGCGGGCTGATCTTGAACTTGTAGCAATCCCCCTGCCTCTGCCTCCCGAGTGAAATCATAGTTATTTGAAAGTCAAGAAACTCCAATACATAGCTCGTCTGAAGGTCTGTCTCAATTATTTTTTAAACGTGTGTGTGTATGTGTTTGTGTGTGTGTAAGAGCCTCTTACCACTACAAATGAATAACCATCCAGTTTATGTGGGTGGCTGGAGAATAGAGCCCCAGGCCAGAAGAAGTCTTTGCAAGCAAGTGCCTTTAACAGCTGAGAGCCATCTCCCCAACCTCTCTATTTTCTTCTTATTTTGCTTTATTATTAATTAATTTATTTTATTTTATTTTTTGAGGTAGGATCTCCCTCTAGCCCAGGCTGACCTGGAATTGTGGTCTCAGGCTGGTCTTGAACTCACAGAAATCCTCCTACTTCTGTTTCCAGAGTGCTGGATTAAAGGTGTGCGTCACTACGCCCAGCTCCGATTTAGTTTTTATGTCTCTAGTGTTAGCATCAACAAGGGCACCTCTCAAGCCAGTGGGCTCATTAGCTGTCTTGGGACCCCCAAAGAACCAACAAGTGCAGACACTAAAGAAGGGTAGGTTAAATAAGGGTTATTTATTAGAAAAGTAAACCCAAAGAGCTCCCCAGCTGAGAGGGGTTCTCAGCCTGTAGCCACTTAGTGACTTGAATCAGGGATTTTTATACCCTTGGGGATGGTAATTATGTAAAATTGGGATGGATTGTGTGATGGTTAGGTTTTGCTGTGAACTTGATCTTTTCAATTATCTTGGGTGGGTCTCTGAGGATGTTCACAGGAAGGCAGCCTTTCAGTAGGGGGTAGGATGTAAAGAAGCTCAGGCAAAGTAGACATGAACATCCTTTCCTGGAGGGCAGTACAGGAAGGAAATTCCAGAGACTCAGGAAGCCAACAAGTCTGGGATAGGGTTTCAAGACCCTGCCCTAAGACTATATAAAGGGGAAGGAAACCTCTTCATCCTCCTGCCTATTTACTTATGAGTGTGTGTAGTGTTGGTGATGGGTTTCTCTTTATGCTTGGACCTGTGAAAGGGGGCCGATCTCTTTTTTCTCCATTGTGGAACTTCCCCAAAATCTGTAGCTTCAATAAACCCTTTCTTCCCATAAACTGTGCCTAGTTTAGAAATTCATCCCAGCATCATGTGGCTGACTATGACTGATTGGATCTGTTATTCTGAATATATGAGGGCTCCTGATAGGCTGAGGAGTTAGACAAAGGATTGATTAGTTCACATGTGTGGGCCAGTATGAGTCAGGGCTTTTGACCTTTTGGAAGTCAAGACCTGGGTTTTAGTTCCCAGTCTCTGCTCTCTGGACCGCCTACACTATCTATGTGCTCCTTGTCTCTGTCAGGCCATACACATACTTGTGCTTATTCCTTTGGGGCCTGCAACCCTGACCAGCTGCTTACAGAATGGGAGCTGCTTTATTCTAACCCCTACCATTATTAGTCATTGTTTAAAAAAATTATTTGTAAGCAGAAAGACGGGGTGGGGGGGAGTGGGGAGAATGGGTACAAATGGGTGCTGTAATGGTTAGGTTTTGTTGTTAACATGATCTTTTTAATTATCTTGGGTGGGTTTTTGTTGCAGTCAGCTTTCTAGTTGCCGCGCAGAAAGAACCCAAACAAAAGTGGCTTGTAGAGGAATGGGTTTATTTGGCTTACAGACTCGAGGGGAGACTCCATCCTGGCAGGGAAAACGATGGCATGAGCAGAGGGCTGGACATCACCTCTGCCACAGCACTGCAAACAGCGGCAGGAAGGTGTGCCAAACTCTGGCAAGGGGAAGCTGTCTTATAACCCCATAAGCCCGCTCCCAACAACAGTTTCATCGAGGTTGTAAAACCCAAACTGCCATCAGCTGAGGATTGATCTACCAGAACACATTCAATTGTTTGTGGGGGGCACCTGTATCAAACCATGACAGTCTCTGAGGATGTTCCTCTCAGTAGGGGGCAGGATATAAAGAAGCTCAGGGAAACTAGAAATGAATGGCCCCTTCCTGGGAGAACTGTGCTGTAAGAAAATTCCAGAGACTCAGGAAGCCAACAACTCTGGGATAGGGTTTCCAGACCCAACCCTAAGGCTATATAAAGTGGGAGGGAAAATCTCTGCCTGTTTGCTATATTGTGAGTGGTGTTGGTGATGGCTTTCTCTCTCTGCTTGGATCTGTGAAAGGGGACCAGCCTCTTTCACCATTATGGAACTTCCCTTGAATCTGTAGCTTCAATAAAGCCTTTCCTGCCATAAACTGTGCCTGGTTTGAAGATTCATCCCAGCAGCATGTGCCTGAATGCAACAGGTGCATTAGGACTTCCAGTCATTGCAAATGAACTCCAGATGCATGTGCCTCTTCGTGCATCTGTTTATTTTTTGCATCTGGCTTTATGTGGATATTGGGGAATCAAACTAAGGTTGTTAGGCTTTGCAGGCAAGTTCCTTAACCAATGAGCCATTTCTCAAGCCCCTTAGCCACTGTTGTAAGATGTCAAAATAGCTTATAAAATGTTACCAAGGGGATAGATGGCTCGATGGTGAAAGGCGCTTGCTTGCAAAGCCTGATAGCTCCTGGTTTGATTGCTCAGCACCCATATAAAAGCTGGACACAAAGTGATCCATGCACCTGATGTTTACTGGCACAGCAAGAGATGCTGGTGCAATGCTCCTCTCCCCACCCCTAGCAAATAAAATTTAAAATAAATAAATAAAAATAAATGTCACCAAGGCTTCAACAGGGATGGTCCTCCATGGACGGTTTTCCCTTTTCCGTGCCCTCAACCCAGATGGATTGTCCTGAGTTAAGGATGGGCTGAGGTCCTGGAGGGCTCAGTCCCGATTCCCCCAGCTTCTAACCCAACACACACATGCTCTATGGCAGCCTCACATCCTGCCCAGCACCCTAGCAGGAGCTGTCTTTCATGTCTTCTAGACCCTTCCTCTACTTTCCAGATGTTTTCCATGTTAGTCCTATGGTCGCCCCACACAAGCCTAGATGTCAGGAGGTGTCCTTGGAGTGCTCCCTTGGGCCCTGTGGAAAGCTCTGCTGGTTTTCTGTCCCCAGGGCTGGCCCTCTGTGGGCGCAGGAATCTGATTCTCAACCTCATATCCTTGCCTAGTCTTGGTCCCACCCACGGGGCAGTGCCTTAGGGCTCACCCCTCACACTCCCCAGCTTGCAATACTAAGTCTCCTAGGACCTGTCTCCGCTGTCCTCCGTGACCTCCAAACAGAACAGAGGATTTCTGACCTGGGCCTTTACACCCTAGAAGGCAATTGGATTTTTTGACCAAATGTTACTCATCTCGGAAAAGCCCAGGGAAAACTCCCGAAAAGACTGCACCACTCCACAGCGATCGTTCAATATCCTCCAAAAACAGCCAAAAGAACAACAAATGTAGCTCAAAGATTTCAATGGCTTTCATTAGTGATTCGTGAATTGAGGCAGCCTCTCCTCTAAAGATGGAGAGTGGACTCTGATGAGAGAGCCAAGGAGGTGGCTTTAGAGCTAGAAAGAGCCACAGAGGCAGAGACAGGAGCCCAAAGCCCAGCACCTCTCTCAAGGTGATCTCCCAGCATTGAGTCAGAGGCGATTCCTGGCCCAAACTGGCCTATTCGAGGTTTTGCCTTCTCTCTCTCTCTCTCTCTCTCTCTCTCTCTCTCTCTCTCTCTCTCTCTCTCTCTCTCTCTCTCTTCTGGTTGTTTCTCAGAAGACCAGATAAACAATTTCACTTCAAGGTTGGTGGCTTGGAAATTTACCATGTGTGACTTGATGTTGGTTTGCTCCCCTGGGATCCAGAGCAGAAGGTCAGTCCAAACTGTAACAGAGACTAGAAAGCCAACTTCACAAAAATCACCAAATCTTCATTTGAGCCTGAAGATGCCTTCACCTTTGGCTCAGATTCCTGCTGGGCCCTGAGCACAGACAGAATTGCTAATCTCTCCTCAGGAGGATCTGATCATAGGTTGCGTGGGTCTAAAGTTAACTGATTTCTCATGTCCCTCTCAAGGCTACAGACACCAAGACGGGAGAAATAAGATATTTAAGATTTCAAAAACAAGTCTTGCAGGCACCCCACAATGGAAACAGAAACAACCTTTGAATAGGAGCACTTGCTGCATGGTGGGAACACCCACTCATATACATGAACTCTACAGACATGTTACAGGTACACACACATACATGAACTCTACAGACATATTACAGGTATACACACTCACATACATGAACTCTACAGACATATTACAGGTACACACACTCACATACCTGAACTCTACAGACATGTTACAGGTACACACACACATGAACTCTACAGACATGTTACAGGTACATGCACTCACATACATGAACTCTACAGACATGTTACAGGTATACACACTCACATACATGAACTCTACAGATATGTTATAGTTAACACATACATGAACTCTACATACATGTTACAGGTACACACACTAACAGACATGAACTCATACAGACATGTTACAGGTACACACACACATTCAGAGGTAAGTTAAGATCTGATGCCACTACTGTAAGTTGTAGGTAACTTATAGGTAATTCTTTTAGAGCTGGGCGTGGTGGCGCACGCCTTTAATCCCAGCACTTGGGAGGCAGAGGTAGGAGGATCACCATGAGTTCAAGGCCATCCTGAGACTACATAGTGAATTCCAGGTCAGCCTGGGCTAGAGTGAGACCCTACCTCAAAAAACCAAAAACAAAAAACAAAAAACAAAAAAACTTATAGATAATTCTTAAAAATTTTTTTTTGATTTATTTATTTGCAATCAGAGGAAGATAGAAGAGAGAACGGGCATGCCAGGGCCTCCAGCTGCCACAATGGAACTCTAGGTACATGTACCACTTTGCATATCTGGCTTTACATGGGCACTGGGGAATCAAACCCAGGTCATTAGGCTTTTCAGGCAAGCCTCTTAAGTGCTGAGCCATCTAGCTCTCCATTCCCTCACATGTGTTTCTTGTATACAGATGTGCACATTCTGCCTTTTGAGGTAGAGAGTCAATGGTTTCCCCTTCCACCTGAGGACACGCAGGCTCACCTCTACTTTTTCATGTTAACTTTCCTTGGCTCCATGAGAATTTGTGCTTCTTAACCTGACACAGGTGTGTACCTTTAGTCCTGGCTACATGGAAGGATGACGTGAGGTCAGCGGTGCAAGTCTAGCTTGGATAACCTAGAGCAACTCTGCTGCTGAGAACAGCAAGAATTATTGATCAAATTGTCAGCAGACTGTTAAGAAAATTGCTGATGGTCTGAGGTGTAGCTCATCTTTAGAGCATGTGCTTAGCATGTATGACCTCGTTCAACTCACACACATGCGCGCGCACACACACACACACACACACACACACGAACTGGTAAGGAGGAATCATGGATCACGGGATGTTTTGTAGTTATATAAGAACTTTAAAAAACTGTAGTATTAACCAACCTTAGGCCGATGGATGAGATCCTGACAAGAGAGGAGCCACCACAGTCATATCAGGGAGGATCCATAGGAAACTCAGCAGACAATGAATGATGAACAAGGGACCTATAATCACAATCATTCAATCAACACAGGATAGGCCAATGAGACAGAAACCAAGGATTTTCGACACAAGGACCTCTAAGCC
>PVHP010000700.1:78488-92715 GCA_004024765.1 Zapus hudsonius
GCGGAAGAGGGGGCGGAAAGATTGTGAGAGCCGTGGTGGGGGAGACGGTCCAGAGGCATAGCACCCATCAGTAACAACTGACTTGGGCCAGGAAGACCGGGATGAGTACTAAGATATACAGGATCCCTTGCCACAAGGACTAATACAGACAGCCCACGAAGGAGGATATACAACTGATCAGGGAGGGGGAGGGGGGGAAGCGGGGAATTCGGGATAACAACGCATGGTTTGCCCACTAAATAATGTAACTCATTATGGACAATAAAAAAAAACAAAACTGTAGTATTGCTATTTTTAAAAATCCCTCTTTTCAGGGCTGGAGGGATGGCTTGGTGGTTAAAGACACTTACTTGCAAAGCTTGCTGCCCTGGGTTCAATTTCCCAGCCACCTATCTAAGCCGGGGTATTTCTTTGCATCAGTAAAAGACCTTGGCATGCCCCCCAACACACATAAATAAATAACATTTTTTAAAAACCTGTCTTCTTCTACTTATCTACTTGAAAAAACTACTTCTCATCCCCCTCATCCATAATAATGAAAAAGGAGAGGAAGGGCTGGAGAGATGGCTCAGTGGTTAACGAGGCTTGCTTACAAAACCTGACGGCCTGGCTTTGATTTCCCAGGACCCATTTAAAGGCAGATATACAAAACGGCACATGCGTCTAGAGTTTGCCATGATAGGAGGCCTTGGTGTACCCCTTTTTCTCTCTCCTTACAAACATATTTTTTTAAAAAGGAGAGATAAAACTGGGGTTAAATAATTCATATTACTCTAGTGTATAGATATATCAACTGATAGGAAAATATAAAGCTTTATTCACCTCATTAGAGAGATGTTTTTCCAGTAAAAATGTTACTTATATGTAACAATTTCTTAAATCAAAAATCTTCACATATTTATGTTGCTTTAATAACATATCATCACTAAAAGTGGTGATGATACTTCCATCCTCTGCAGAAATGTTATTTTCTCTGTAGAATAGTTCCTTAAATTTCAACTTATGAACATAATTTGTGGCTAAGAACTATGATGGGGCTGCAGTTCCCTTCATGCTGCTGGGACCAAGCACCCAACCCAAAGCAGCTGATGGGAGGAAAGGATTTATTTTGGCTTATGGTCTCCAGGGACAGCTTCATGATGGCATGAGCAGAGGCTGGACATCACCTCTGCCACAGCAGGTGGAAAACAGCAGCAGGAGAGAGAGCAAGGAGGAGCTGTAAGGTTCAAAGATCCCCCGAAGACAGACCACCAGAGACTCGAATCAGAGCAAATGTACAGGTTGCTTTATTCAGACAGGTTCGAACCTGGACCACAGCCACACAGCTAAGTAGCTAGCTGGGAACTGCGGTATTCAGCATTCCAGTCGAACATTTTTTAAAGGCTGAAGCAAACATTCTTTAGGATAAACACAAGTATATTTTTGGGTCTGGGGGTAAGGGTCAGAGGGTATCGCCTGCGCAAGCATATGTACAGAAGCAGATAGCGGTTAGAACTAAGAAGGAAGGACATCTGCTTGACCAGAAGTCCAGTGTTTGATCATTCTTATCTACCTACATTCCTATGGTGCAAGCTTCTCTACAGAAAGCAGAAAATGGCCATTAGTGTTCCTGACTCCTACTTAACTCTTATCGCCAGCTGCACGTTTGGTATTTTCTGAGGCACCTAGAGCGCAGTTATTTTTTTTCCAAGCTAGAAGTAGCAGTTTGCAACAAGCATCTTGTGTTTTGCCATTTTATTCCACAAGAGTCTCTATTTCTCTGTCTGAATCATGCTTTGAATTTCATTATTGCATTTCACATTTCACATTTCACAGAGCTGGCTATAACACCCCTAAACCTGCCCTCAACCACACACCTCTTCCAGCAAGGCTCCACTTCCAAAATGGCATCAGCTGAGGACTAACCATTCATTCAAAACGCACTGGAGGGTGTGTGTGGGGATCTGATTGAAACCACTACAATGGGATTTATCCATATGCTAGACATCAATTAATAAAGTTATCCAATTAATAAAGTTATCCAAGGGAAGCAATGGAAAGACAAGGCTGTGAAGAAAAAGAATTGGTTCAGAAAGAACTTACTTGTGTCACTTTATTTATTTATTTTTGTTGTTTTGAAACAAGTGATGTGGGAATTTTGGGGTTAATAGGGATACCTCAGATTTGTGAACCCCAAGTTTTGGGTTCTTTCCTAGTCTTTAATGAAGAATAATAAGGGTGGATTCAGGAAGGACAAATTATGAATTATTGAGTTTATTTGAGGAGAAATCACAAGTTGTGGGGTTTGCTTAAGGGGAATTGGGATCTGGAAAGGAAGGTGTTGTAGTCAGCCACACGCTGCTGGGATGAATCTCCAAACCAGGCACAATTTTGGGGAGGAAAGTATTTATTGAACGAATAAATCCAGGGGAAGTTAAGGAAAAGGTTGGCTCCCTTTCACAGAAGCAAGCAGAGATAGAATCCCACCACCAGCACCTCAAGCAAGCAAGCACACTGTAACACTATAATTCACAAAAATGCAGAACCGCCAGACTGGGGTTCTGGTTTTTCTTTTGCATATCTATCCCTAGTATTTTGCATCCAATTTAGAAAGGGTGTCATGACCCCAGGAGGCCAGGCCAAACTGACACTTCCTCCAGCCAGAAGGCTGAAGACAATTCACAATTATAATAAATTCTATTGGGGGACATTTACTCAAAACTACCACAGAAGGTCATAACATTTTTTTTTTGTGGAAAACATATTTAAGAAAGATAGAAGTTTAGGGAGAAACTGGACTAGCCGTGAGCCCATGGAAAGTAAGTTATCACAAGAGAAACTGAAGCTGTTGACAGAGAAGTTAGGATGGATCTACGGGTGTGTGGCGTCTTTGGGAAAACAGGCTTCCAAGGAAAGATCAGAACACATGGAAAGTTGTGAACACATGGAAAGTTCTGAGGAAAGATTCGAGAGCTTGCAAACCAGTGGCAGGGGAAACCTAGGGGACCATCTGAGAGCTTAACAGAGGGGAGCACAGTTGGCAATGGCCCAGTGCTTTCCCACGAGGGAGGCTGGGGAAAAGTGAGAGCCCACGTGGCAGATCCAGAGTGGGAATCTGCACATGGTAAGTTGAGGACCATAGGACAGATAGAGTGGGGAGACTAGAATCAAGAGACAGGGTTAGGTGTCCCTTCCCCACCCAGCCAGGTGGCTGAGTGGGGCTAGGGACCGAGACTTGGCCCGAACGAGGGCAGAGGGTCTCAGGGGATGGAGAAGCCAGGAAGGCACATGTCGTCTGCCACCTTTATAGTGTTTAATTCAAATAGGTGGAGGAAAAATCTGATTTGTTACTAAATCTGGAGGACGGATCATGGAGTCCACCCACATCTGGCATTTTCGACTGTGGAAGGGGGGGGCGCTGTAGAGTGTCAGTCAGACACTGGTTTAGTCCAGTGGTTTAGGAGTTTTCATTTTGTTTGTTTTTCGATTTAAGAGTCTCACTCTAGCCCAGGCTGACCTGGAATTCACTATGTAGTATCAGGGTGGCCTTGAACTCACAGCGATCCTCCTACCTCTGCCTCTACAGTGCTGGGATTAAAGGTGTGCGCCACCACACCCAGCTAGGAGTTCTTGTGCCAGGATGAAATAGTAGATGTGGTGGCATCTTCTGCTTCCCTCTGGGCCTCAGTTCCTGGCTGAAACCTGCCTAGCCTTCTCCTATTCTGTCTCACAAGGTCTCACCATATAGCCCAGGCTTGTCTCCAACTTCCTAGATAGGTCAGCCTGGCCTTGAACTTGAGGCAATCCTCCTGCCTCAGCTTCTTGCAAGCCACTCTTATGTTATTCTATTATTTGTTTGTTTGGGCAATGCTTGGATTGAACCCAGGGCTCCCCACGAACTAGATTGCCAGCCCCAATTTTATATAATTCTAAATGGTGGGTATCAGAACGAGCTGACATTGAGATCACACCCAGATAGCAGTGGGCTACACAGTAGTTTCATTTCAAAGTGTTAATATTTATAGTAAGCTGGAAGTTGCATTTCCTCTGGACATGTAAGCTTGTGACGAAAATTTTTAGGTGGGAAGAATAAATCTTTGGGAGGTTCAGTGAAAACTCTGAACTTCATCAGAATCGTCCCAAGTTTAGGGCGCCCTCTGAAAGCAAGATTCACATTATGTTGGCTCACAGCCAAGTTGCAGCCAGTGTGTCAAACCTTTCCAGGTGTTCCCCACTTGAACCTTTAGTAGGGGACCCCCACTATCTGCTTCCACCTTGGCCTTGTACACACCCAGAATCTGAAGGGAAATGTGAACAGGACCCGTTAGCATATCACACCTCACCAATCAGCCAATGTCTACTGAGGCCTTGATCTCTCTCTTGTAAAAAGCTTAAGTATTCTTTTTTTTATTATTCATTTTCAAGCAGAGAGATACAGAGAGACAGAGACAGAGACAGAGACAGAGAGAGCACCAGGGCCACCACCTTGTGGGTCTGGCTTATGTGGGTCCTGGGGAATTGAACCCAGGGCCTTAGGCACTGGAGGCAAGTGCCTTAACCGCTGAGCCATCTTTCCAGCCCTTAAGTATTCTTAAAAGAGAAACCCAGAGTTGGGAAGCTGGCTCAGCGGGTAAAAGTGCTTGCTTGCAAAGCCTACCTGCCTGGGTTCTATTCCCCAGCACCCATGATATGCACAGGGTGGTTCATGTGCAGTTTGTTTGCAGAGGCAAGACACCCTGGCACACCCATTCTGCCCCTGTCTCCCTCTCAAATAAGCAAGTAAAAATATTTTATAAAGATAAAAGAGGGGGGCTGGAGAGATGGCTCAGTGGTTAAGGCTTGCCTGCAATGCCTAACGACCCAGGTTTGATTCCCCAGTACCCAAGTAAAGCCAGATGCACAAAGTGGTACATGCATTTGGAGTTTGTTTGCTAGAGGGCCTGGCGTGCCCATTAAAAATTCATCTCTCGGGCTGGAGAGATGGCTCAGAGGTTAGGGCACTTGCCTCCAGTGCCTAAGGCCCCGGGTTCAATTCCCCAGCACCCACATAAGCCAGACCCACAAGGAGGTGGTGACCCTGGTGCTCTCTCTCTCTCTCTCTCTCTCTCTCTCTCTCTCTCTCTCTATCTCTCTGCTTGAAAATGAATAAATGAAATATTTAAAACAAACAAAAAACAGAAATAAAAAAATTCATCTCTCCCACTCTTTCTCCCCTACTCCGCTTGCAAATAAATAAAAGTATTTAAAAAATAAAAGAGGAACCCACCAATAACTAATAAACACAGGAACCATTAAAATTATAATTAAGGCTGGAGAGATTGCTGAGTGGTTAAAGGAACTTGCTTGCAAAGTCTGATGGCCCAGGTTCAATTCCCCAGTTCTCATGTAAAGCCAGATGCACAAAGTGGCATGTGTGTCTGGAGTCAGTTTAGAATGGCAGGAGGCCCTGGAGTGCCCCCCTCTCTCCTTGCAAGTAAATAAATAAAGATTTTTTTTAATAAAAATGACACATATTTTTTAAAAAATTCAGTCACTCTAGTCATTTAATACAAATTAATAATGGAAACTGTTTCCTGCTATTAAGGTGGCTCAGGTTTAAACATTTCATGATATCCAAGATCAACAGAAATCAGGGGAACTGGGAAATGCACATTTAAAAAATATTTTTATTTATTTACTTGCAAGCAGAGAGAGAGAGAGAGTCAGAGAGAGAATGGGCATGCCAAGGCCCTAGGCAGCTGCAAATGAACTCCAGATGCTTGCGCCCCTTTTTGTATTTGGCTTTATGTGGGTTCTGGGGAATCAAACTCGGGTCGTCAGGCTTTGCAGGCAAGCATTGTAACTGCTGAGCCATAGCTCCAGCCTGAAATGCACATTTTTATACTTTGTGAGAGTATAAATTAGCATGAAAATTTGAGGGAAAATGAAAAATATTTCATTTTTTTCTGCTTCTTTGTTTGTTCTTTGAGGTAGGGTCTCGCTCTAGCCCAGGCTGACCTGGAATTCACTATGTAGTCTAGGATGGCCTTGGAATCACAGCGATCCTCCTACCTCTGCCTCCAGAATGCTGGGATTATGAGAGGCCATAAAGAAGGTCTATGAAACTATTTCTCTAAACTTAGACTGACACCTGGTGTTTGGCCCATAATGGCTATAAAGAGCACAATGGAAATGTCCTCCTTTTCAGCCAGAGGATACCTGGTCAGAAGGTAACATAACAGGACCCTCCTCTGATTCAATAACTGAAGAGAAACAGTTCCAATCAGAGGATGTTAGACAGGGGGAGACAAAGTTCAGGCCTTTTTGGCTATTTTAATATACAACAGGGAATACAATAGTCAATAGGGAATCAATCACTTCAAAGCACATCAACCCCATGATGTAATTCCAATCCCCCCCCCACCTTGTGATTCCATGCTTTAAAAAGTGATTGTGAATTCCATTCGGGGTCCCCTTCTTGCTCGAGGGTGGACCCCTGCATGCTGGCTTCTTGAAATAAACGCTCTTGCTTTTGCATACGTGAGTGGTGGTCTTCATTGGGACGGTTTGTAGACCCTAACAATTAAAGGTGTGCGCCACCATTCCCAGTTTTTTTCATGCTTTTTATTCTCACAAGAATCTGGATCAGGACACGAGACCCAGCCTGGTGATGATGCCATCAGAGCTGATGTGTGACAGGTGTGGGTACAGCATGTATTTATGATTCCTTCTCCCTGATACACATTCTCCAGCCTGTGGGGACATCCCTCCAGCCCTTCCCATGTCTTAAGAACAACCCCTTGAGTTCTGCAGCCAACACACACTTTCCAAGCACAGGGAGGGAGGGATGGATGGATGCCTAACCAGACGAACCTGGGTCAGCAGTGGACAGTCTACAGGCTGGGCTCCCCCCTCTCTTCTGCATCACACACACACACACACACACACACACACTGAGGATGAACAGAGAGAAAGCCCTGGGTTTGAATATGACCTGGGTGATCTTTCCTCTCAGGGGTGTAAGGACCCCTGAGACAGATCTCACTTCCTCACTACCTGTGAGAGCACCGATCTGTTCCAGGGACGAATCGGGGTTCCCTCATCTTTAACTCCAACTTTGCCTCCAGGAACTTGATGCCAATGACGGAGACAGGGGATGCACTTCAATTCCTATACTAAACAGGCATTCAGATTCTATAGACGTGTGTGTCCACTTATGTATTCAATACAGGTTTCTATGGTTTTTGGCTGGAGGCTCTTTCTTGACTTCAAGTGGCGATGATCTTATTGGTGATTTGTGAAGTTAGAGAAGCTTCTTTCTGCTCTTGATTCAGTTGTCCAAGCTCCCAACACACGTTCATTGCCTGCTGGGCTCTGGTGGAGCTGGGCCACGTCCTTGCTTCTACTTTGCATTGCCGTTAGGGGGCGTTGGAGAGGCGCTGGTTCTCTCCTACCTTGTCCTCCTAAAAGCTGGGATTATAGGATGAGCCACCACGTCGCCATGTCCAGAGACTCTTGGCAGGCTTCTGTGGGACATCAGGAGGATTCTGGGGTACCTGCTGCTTCACCCAAGGCCAGCAAACGAGAGCCAGTGAAGCCCATCATCTTCCTGGAGACTTTGCAGCAAGTTCTAGGGCACAGCACCACCCGGGGGATCATTTCTCTGGTGCTCCAGAGAGCAGATTTCCAGCAATTTCTGCCCACCTGGCACCTCAGTGACGTCTGTGCCCTCATCTCTCCAGAAAGGACAGGATCTCTTTGCTGTGGAGGGACCTTTTCTTGGCTGTACTGTCTCAGCCCTAAGGCAGGGCTGCCCAGATATCTGTGTTTCTACATCCAAAGGTTCTAGTCTCTTCACTTAGAATCTTGTATTGCTCAAATCTCCTGTTGAAGTTAGTTGTGTGTGTGTGTGTGTGTGTGTGTGTGTGTGTGTGTGTGTGTGTGTGTGTGGTGTGCAGATGCATGCCTCTGCGTGCACCCATTCAGAGGCCTTCAGAGTTCTCTATTGCAATTACATCTGATTTCCCCAAGACAAGGGTCCTTCTTGAACTGGGAGTTCCAGCAATCCACCTGCTTCTTCCTTCCTCAGCCCCGGAGTTACAGGCATGCATAACCACGCCTGGCTTTTTATGTGGATGCTAGGAATCGAACTCAAGTCCTCATACCTTCCCAGCAGCCTCTCTTACCCATTGAGCCATTTCTCCAGCCCTGAAGCTAATTCCTGTGTGTGTGTGTGGGGAGGACAGATGTGAATAGATGCACACGTGGGACAACCTTGAGATCTTAGTCCTCTCCTTCCCCCTGAGAGAGGCTTCTCTCGTGCTTTCCTGCTCGGGTCCTAATTCCAGGCACCAGGCTTGTGCAGCAGCGCTTTTAACCACTGCTTGTCTCCCTATGCTCCCTCCACTGACGTGGAGGTTTTTTTTTTTTAATTAAAATTTATTCATTTTCAAGCAGAGAGAGAGAAAGAGAGAGAGAGAGAGCACCAGGGCCACCACCTTGTGGGTCTGGCATATGTGGGTACTGGGGAATTGAACCAGGGGCCTTAGGCACTGGAGGCAAGTGCCTTAACCTCTGAGCCATCTCTCCAGCCCGACATGGAGGTTTTTAATGGTAAAAATTTTCTTTCTTGTTCAAACTCGTGTGTGGTTTGTCTCCTGAATGGACTTTGACTAATATAGTCTTATATCTCGTCGTTGTGAATAATAGTTATAGATTCTGAATAGTTTCAAGTTTGGGGAAATACTATCGTGTTTTCTGTGTGAGTCATGAGATTTCAAGGAATTTCAGGGTTTTTAGTGATTAATCTTTAAATCTTTGAATTAATGACACTTTGCTGATGGTGTCCTTTGCTGTTGGACTTTAGCGATGTCAGTATTTCATGTCGATTAGGAAAGAAGTTACATTTTTCGCATTGTGTTCATATGATTTACTAAATGAATTATCAAAAAATCCATCAATTCCCATTACCAAAAGAAAAAGAAACAACCCAAAGCCTATTCATTGCTTCTATTTAAATCCCATCATTTCTCTGAACTAATTACTGCCTTTTGTGAGACCTGAAAGATTTTCTCAATATCAGAATAATTTATACTGACTTTATTGCTTTTCTTTCAGATTTTACTAATCTTAAGTGGAATTAACGACGACAAAAGAAGTTATCTATATAATCTAAAATACAAAGTTCATCCTTCCTGACTTGTTTTATTAAAATATTGCAAAACAATTTTAGAGCTGCAATTAAAAGGCATTATTAAAGTTTCACTAAACATATCATTAAAAAAATTTTTTTTGAGGCAGGGTCTCTCTCTAGCCCAGGCTGACCTGAAATTCACTATGTAGACTCAGGGTGGCCTCGAACTCATGGTGATCCTCCTACCTCTGCCTCCCGAGTGCTGGGACTAAAGACATGTGCCACCACACCTGGCTTAAATATACCATTTTAAAAATATTTTTTATTTATTTGAGGGAGTGAGAGAGAGTGTGTGAATATGGTGTGCCAGGGCCTCTTGCCACTGCAAACGAACTCCAGATGTATGTGCCACTTTGTGCATCTCTCTCTACATGGATACTGGGAACTCGAACATGGACTGGCCAGCTTTGCAAGCAAGCGTAACCACTGAGCCATCTCCCCAGCCCCAAACATGTCACTCTGTCAAAAGAAAAGAAGAAAGTGGGTGGGAAGAGAGCAAACCAAAGCTCAATGTGTTCCCTGCCTTGCCGTGCAGAAAGTGCACCCAGGACTCGGCCAGCAAAAAGGCCATTTCCGACTGCAGCCCCTTGACCTTGAAATCAAGCCGTGAGCACAAACACACTTCTTTATTAAAAAAAAGGAAAAGAAGAATTCACACTGTATTAATCATATCCTCTACTGGGGGGTTCAGAAACATCACCTGAACATCTCAGCACCGACAAGGCAGAAGTTGGTGGTGTTGGCTCAGTGTCGTTCGACACCTGCCAGCAATCCTGTATCATCAGAATCCATTGTTATAGGTCTAGGGAAATCTTTTCTTCAGGGTAACTCACCTGCCTTTCTAAAAGCAGAACATGCCAGAAACTTGCCCTTACAGTGTCCCCGGCAGCTTCAAAACTGGCATGTGGGAAGTGTGTGGTTGAAGGGGCCTGCGTGTGAGTGATCACAGTCCTCGTAGCCTGGAACAAGGGGGCATGATGGACGGGACACTATGTGACCTCCCAGGCTGCAGCATAGACACAGCCCAGACTCGCACTCACTGTCTTTGGGGTGCTGTCTCTGGGACCCTGGCCACCATCCTACAAGAAAGCCCAAGCCAGCTTGTCTACATGGAGCTTGTGAAGAGGCCGTCTGCGGGGTTCTGGCTGGCTGACAGGCCCAGCTGCCAGACCTTATGTGAGAGAAGATAACTCCACCTGCTCCCAGCCCTCGTCTCTCAAGCACACACACTCCTTCCAGCATTCCCAGCTGGGCCCCAGCCTGGCAGAGGAGGGAGGACTCACCCCCAAGCCCTCCCCCAACCTCGCTTTCCCTGTTTGAATTCTGACCTCTGGAGCCAGGAGCATAACGGAGTGATGACTTCATGTCCCTAAATCTGAGGTGATTACTTAGGCAACCACTGGGGCAGAAAGAATTTGGAGATGGCTGAGGGAGGAGTGATAAGTGGTAGCCATGTTGATCTCTCCAAGAATAGCTGCAGAGAGCTATTCCTGACCCAAAGGAGGAGGCAGTGTTATTAATGCCCAGAGAGAGCTGTAGACATGGGTGTGGGGTGAGACCTGAGGGGAGAAGGTGGCTTCTCCCCCAGATGGGCACCGAGGAGCCTCAGAAACACCTGTGCACCTGTCCTTCCACTCTGAGCTCCTGCTTTCCTGGGACAGAGTGGGGTGGGGTGGCACCCGAGGTCACTGGTCCACAGGGCTTGGAGTTGGCAATGTGGACCCTGTACAGTGCCTTCCACAGACAACCAACATGAAGTCGGCAGCTTAGGGGTTGAACCCAGCCGTTCAAGGACTGATTGTGAACCGTCCTTGGACACAGGCCAGAGAGGGCAGAATGAAAGGCCTCCTTCCTCCTCCTGCCTCCACACAAGGAGGAGGACACCTGCCATGACTAGTTAGAACCACTTGGGAGACGCAGCCCTGAGAGCATTTCCAAGGAGGTTCGACTGAAGAGGGGTGACCCACTCTGATCCCAAGGAGGGAAAGGAGAAAGCAAGCGGGCACCAGCATTTCTCTCTGCTTCCTGAGAGCAGATCAGTGCTGCCTCGTGGTCGGGTTGCCATGACTTAATTCTCTGTCATGATGGACGTTCAGAAAGCCTTGCTTCCCCAAGTGGCTTCTGTCCGGTATTAGGTCAGAGCGATGAGAAGAGGAGCTAAGGGAGTGCCCAGTGCCCACCTGCACACACCCTGCCTTCTGGCACCCGCATGTCTCAGAGGCAGCGCCTGGAATACTGAAAAATGTAAATGCCGCAATCAGGGGGACTCTGGAAGTCATGTAGCTGGAATTATTGAGGGAAATTTACAAGCTAAATAACCTAAAAGCCTGCAGAGGCAAATGACGTGAAATTGGCAAGGACTTGGGGAGGGCAAGAATGGCTCCTCCTTCCTGAGAAGAAAGTGGTCAGAGAAGGAACCACAGGGTTAAGGAAGGACGGAGGGTCACAGCCCACACCTCCCAGGTGGCACCCTTGGGCTCCAGTAGGGCAAATGCCACATCCACACTGTCCATGTGTTTCAGGGCTCCCAGCTCCCTGCCTCCTCCCGCTAAATGGTAGAAGCTTCTGGATCCAGTGACACCCACAATGACCTCTCAAACTTCAGCGTGCCTGGGGGCCCTGCACTTGAGAAGGCTGAGACCTGCCTGAGGTCGTGGGTGTCAGATGGAGGTCTGAGTGGTGGCATCTGCCCAGGGATCTTGGGGTTAGGACTTAAGCATCTTTGGGGGAACACGAAGCAACCCGTGACAGGTGTGTCGGATGAATTCTGTGTGCCTGGCACAGCTCCTGCCTCTAGGGCCCCCAGCCCTAAAGAACATCTAGTGCTGTAGCAGCCCACTTACAAGCACATACATGTGTGCATGTATGTGTGTATGTGCGTGTGCATGGGTGTATGTGTGCATGTGCCTGTGTGTTTGTGTGTGCATATATGTGTGCATGCATGTATGTTTGTGTGCATGCATGTGCGTGTGTGTGCATGTGTGTGGAGGCCTCAAGTGTCATTCCTTGGGAATGCCATCCTTTTTTTTTTTGGTTCATTTTTCAATTTTTTTGACATTTTCTTTTTAAGCATTAAAAATTATTTATTTCTTTCCAAGCAGAGAGAGAGAGAAAGGGGGAAAGGAGGAATAGTCATAGCAGGGTCTCCTGCCACTGCAAACAAACTCCAGACGCATGTGTCACTTTGTGCATCTGGTTTATATGGGTGATGGGGAATCGAACTCAGGCCATCAGGCTTTGCAAGCAAGTGCCTTTAACCACTGAATCATTTCTCCAGCCCTTAAACATTTAAAAATATTTTAGTTATTTATTTGTAAGGAGAGAGAGAGAGGGGAGAGAGAGAGAGAGAGAGAGAGAGAGAGAGAGAGAGAGAGAGAGAGAGAGAGAGAGAGAGAGAGAGAAGGGGTGTGCTGCCAGGGCCTCCTGCCACTGCAAATGAACTCCAGACACATGCGCCACTCAGTGCATCTGGCTTTACACGGGTGCTGGGGAATCGAATACGGGCCATTAGGCTTTGCAGACAAATAAATGCCTTAACCGCTGAGCCATCTCTCCAGCCTCCTTCTACTGCTTTGATGTCTCATTCTTTTTGCCTTCCTCCATCCTCTGTGTTACAGTATTGACAGGGTCAGAATTGTGCAGGTCTTGTGGGGTAAGGACCACCACTGTGGGGTCATGAACGGCACCAGTCAGCTCGTGTCTAGGGGACAATGTCCCAAAGTACTCCTTCCCGACCCTGTGGCTCTTAACGCCTTTTCGGAGACAGGGTCTGCAGCTTGCCAGTTATGCTAGACTGGCTAGCCAGTGAGCCCGGGGATCCATCTGTGATCTCTGCAAGCATGTGTCACTGCTGTCCACTTTGTCACTTGGTTTGGGTGTCTAAGGCTTGAACAGCAAGCACAAACCCGGCTGAGCTCTCTCCCCAGCCCCCACCAGCGATCCAGGCCATATGTGAGCTGAGCCCAGGCTGATCTGGCTCCGGGACTGTCTGGAGCAGTAACCATCACTGGCAGAGACCAGGCCTGAAGACCTGGACCCCGAGAACCAACCTGCTCCCCCTCGGCGCTGGCCGTGTCAGTGTGGGCTCAGAACGCAACCCTCAAGCCACACTCTGCAAACAGCACCTCATTCCTCAGACCAAGACTGAGCAGGGACATGCAGGTGACACTCAGCTGGAGATGTCCCTCTAGGGTGCTCCTGCTTACCTATGGAGCAGGTTATGGGTCGTTCTTAACCTCACTGGCTCTGTCCAGTGGCTGGTGGCTTTGAGGTCCCTCCTTGGTGCCAAGGTTCTAACTATTGGGGACAAGCAGAGAGGGCCTCTGAGAATCCCTGGCAGGCAGGGTTCCTTACCCACGTGTGACGCCCTGTCCTTCAGCTCTCCGGGAAGCAGGAAGCAGGACCCAAGGAGGCCTTTACCTGCTTATCCTCTGTACCTGGTATCCTCAGTCCCTGGGGCCCTGTGGTGTGGCTGGTGGAACACAGGGAGCCCATTGTTTGCCCATGGGAGTCTCAGATAAGGAGCAGGGCTGCCTGCTGGAGAACCAGCCCAGCAGCTCCCCAGGTGATGCCTTATCTGAGCTCTGGGCCAGCAGGGTCTCCTGACCTGTGGTGGGTGGACATGCACTGTGGGGTAGTTACAAGCACCTGGTTCCCAAGGTGCAATGTCCAATCTTGCCCTGTGTGGGCCCGTCTTTCTTTTTTTTTTTTGGGGGGGGGGTTCCAGGTAGGGTCTCTCTCTAGCCCAGGCTGACCTGGAATTCACTCTGTAGTTTCAAGCTGGCCTCAAACTCATGGCCGTCCTCCTACCTCTGTCTCCCTAGTGCTGGGATTAAAGGTGTGCTCCACCATGCTGGGCCTTGTCGGCTAAATTCCTAGAATTGGAGGTCATGGAATCAGGTACCCCTAAGTATCTGTACAATGTAACATTGGACCCACTCGAAAGCATGTCTTCAGAAATGTTGAATATATTGGGAATAAAGGGCTGGGGGCTGAGGAGATGGCTTAGCAGTGAAAGGTGCTTACTTGTAAAGCCTGATAGCATGGTCTGATTCCTCAGTACCTTTCCCTTTCCCT
>PVHP010000700.1:92815-105315 GCA_004024765.1 Zapus hudsonius
TGCCTTTGTTCCTAACACACCTGTGCCCCCAGGAGGCAGGGGATGGCTGAAGGCCCTAAATCCTGTTTACAAGTGCTAATAGGTTTTACTCCTGCTGCCTGAGTTTTCGTAGCTGTGTTCCTGTTTACTGAGCCCCCTTTGTGTAAGAGATAAGGCAATGCAACACATCCCTAGATTGGATATAAGGCTGGATGTGAAAGTAAAGTTTTGAGATCTGCCCACTGCCGCGTTCTCCCGAGAGTCTCATCTCTCGTTCGGCTCACGGCTATTCCAAGCCTCTGCTCACCCAGCTCCCGTGGGTGAACGGGGAGTTGATGCGCGCTGCAACCCCCTAAGTAACCCACAGACCCAGACCTCCCCTCCCCTTCCCTCTCTTCCCTCTCCTTCCCTTCCCTCTCCTTCCCTTCCCTCTCCTTCTCTTCTGTCTCTCCTTGCAAATAAATAAAAAAAAACTTTTTTAAGGGCTGAAGAGATGGCTCAATGGTTAAGACATTTGCCTGCAAAGCAGAAGGACCTGAGTTCAATTCCCCAGTACCCACGTAAAGCCAGATGCACAAGGTGGCATGTGTGCCTAGAGTTCATTTGCAGTGGCTGGAGGCCCTGTTGTGCTGATTCTCTCTATCTGCCTCTTTCTCTCTTACTCTCTCTCTCAAATAAATGAAACATTGAAAAAATTTAATATAAATATATTTTATAAAAATATAAAATATACTCTCAAATGAGCAGTGCCTTCAAAACTGAATGATTCCTGTGGTAGTTTAAATGGATGCCCCCCAATAGATTAAAGAGTTTATTAAAAGCTCTTCTCCAGCTGCCTGGCTGGAGGAGGTGTCACTTTGGGGGGATCCTAGTCTCCAGCTAGGGGTTTCTGGTGGTGGATCTGGAATTCCAGCCATAGATATATAAAGATCAGTCTGAACTCTGAGGAGCTCACTACTGCCTGCTGGTGTGGGTGTGTGTATGGTGCTGGTGATTGGTTTCTCTCTCTGCTTGGACCTGTGAAAGAGGGCCAGCCTTTTTTGCCTTTATAAAACTTCCCCTGGATCTGTAGCTTCAATATATCCTTTCCTCCCATAACTATTCCTGGTTTGGAGGTTCATTCCAGCATGAATCCCAGGGTTAAAGGCACACACCACCACACCTGGCCCAAGCAAGAATTTTATACCCAGCTAAGCTACCAAGCATCAGGTCAAAAATAAACATTCCAATACACAAGAGTTCAGAAAGTTGCTTCTCAAACTGATTTATTAGAAAACTACTGAAGGATGTACTCAATCAAATGAGAGAATAGAGCAATTCAAATTAACAACCTGACCCAGGAAGCAAGGGCCACATCTCTCTCCCCAGAGGGACAGACGGTGTGTACAGGATGACAGCTGGACCAGTGCCACAAGCATCAGCTCGTTTCCACCAGAGCATGGCAGGGCCCTGGGAAAGAGTGCTTCAATTCAAGAAAATTGAGGGGCTGAGAGAGGGCTCTGTGGATACGAGTGTTTGCTGTGTAAGCATGAGAATCTGAGTTTAGTTTCCAGCACCCACATAAAAAGCTGGGTGTTGGCCATACATGTCCATCACTCCAACACCGAGGGGGGATGAGGGCCAGAGGGGTGCTGGGGCTCTAACCAAAACACTGTGAACTCCAGGTTCCACAAGAAACTCTGTCTCAAAGAAATATGTCCACATCCTCCTCTGGCATCTCCACACATGTGCATGGGCACTGTGTACCTCTCCACACATGGCTGCAAATACCACACACAAACACATAACCAAACAACTGTGTGTGCACGTGTGCACACATGCACATGTGCGCATGCACACACACACAAAAATAAAACAAAAGAGATTTATACAGCTGGAGAATTTGGCAAAAAATAGCAAGAACTACGTGGAGAATTACATTTAAAAATGCAGGTGGGTGTGGTGGCACACACCTTTAGTCCCAGCCCTTGGGAGGCAGAGGTAGTAGGATTGTTGGGAGTTGAGGCCACCCTGAGACTCCATAGTGAATTCCAGGTCAGCCTGGGCTAGAGCGAGACTCTATCTTTAAAAAAAAGAAAGAAAATACAAAACTGTCCTCAAATCCAGAAAAGTGGTAGATAGGAAACATAATCCTAACATGCAGTTCATGGCTCACCTGCAGGAGAGTTGGTTGCCTGACCTGCTCTAGGCACTGCTCAAAGGTGATGTAACCTCAAATGAGAATTGGGGGACGCAGGAAGTGGGGAGTGCGTGAAGGCCTGCCTGCCATCTTCTTTGATCAGGAGGAAAGACCTGGAAGGAAGAGCTAAGGCTTCGAAGCCATTGCGGATGGAGACACACACAGTGAGGGTCAGAGATGAGAAGACCTGAAGTGCAGAGGTGGGACCTGCTCTCCATGGCTCCTGCAACGAGACTCTCCTGGGGAGATGGCTCAGTGGCTGAAAGCGCGAGCATGCTCATCCCAGTTGGGAATCCATGCAAATCCAGATATTAGTGGTGCAGGTTTGAAATCTCAAAACCCCACGCAATGGGAGGAGGAGTCGGTAGACTCTAGACGCTGGCAGGCCAGCTTGCTCTAAGCGGTTGACAAGAGACCCTGTCTCCAAGGTGGAAGGTGAGGACACCTTGAGGTGGCCCTGTGAGCTCCACCTGTCCCTCATCCTCTGGCCCCACCCAGCCACTTGGCCCCTAGCTGGTAGTGGGGGCTAAGGATTGAGGGACAGGCTTTTGGAGAATGAGGCTGGGATGGGGTGCTGAAGGGGGCTTCAGGTGAGTCTGCAATCGATGCTGCGTGGAGGTCACCGCACCTTTTCCAGACACGTGCTCCCGGGGGCCAGGCGCTTCTCCGGGCGTCGTTCCTGGGGAGGACGCTAGGTGGCGCCCGCGCCCCGCGCCCCAGAGACTGGGACCCACTTGCACAAGTGGACAGGGATATTGCTTTCAATGAAAAAGAAAGTCAAATATATACAAAAGCAGACAGGCCCTACCCAGCATTCCTACCTGGACTTCTATTCAGGTCACATCACCTTCCTTATCTTTAAAAACATGACCTCAAACGTACCATCATTCATCTGTACAGATCTCAGTTCCTAACTCTATAAAATGAGGAAGGACTCTTCACACACACACACAGTTACAATGTCATGACTCAGAAATGTAATCAGTCCGGGAACCTGCACTGGTTAAACTTCTCACAATTTTCCCTGCAGTGTCTTCACTGGGAAGAGGGTGGTGGCAGGAGAGACTCCCTGATCCCCGCTCCCTGGACTGAGTACTCCATAGTCAGGCACTGGGCTCCACACACAGAGCCAAACCAGAGGGCCAGAGAGAGGAGCAGGCCGGGTCCTGCCACATCTCAGCCCCCAGGGCCCATTCTCTTGCCACATGGTTGGACAGCTGCTCCCTTCTTGGGCTGATCTGTTCCAAGTCAATGCTGTTCTTGAAGCTTGAATTCTGGGTTTCTATCTCTCTGTTCAGCTGGTCACTGCACAAGCAACTGACCAGCTCACATGGCCCTGAGCTGCAACTTCCAGCTGTGTGACCACCTCAGCAGGTGTGACACTGTGATGGTTTAAATGTAGGTCCTCCAGTAGATTCAGGAGTTCTGTTAAAGCTTGTAACTTGAAAGGGGTGTCATTGGGGGTGGATCCTGGAGCCCAGCTCTAAGGAGTTTCAGGAGGCCCATTGTGGGATTCCAGCTATAGATATGAAAGGAGCAGTCTGATGGTGTGTGTGTGGCGATGGGTCTCTCTCTCTCTCTCTCTCTCTCTCTCTCTCTCTCTCTCTCTCTCTCTCTCTCTCTCTCTCTCTCTCTCTCTCTCTGTGCTTGGGCCTGTGAAAGGGGACCAACCTCTTTCTCCATTATGGAACTTCCCCTGGATCTGAAGCTTCAATAAATCATTTCCTCCCATAACTGTACCTGGTTTGGAGATTCATCCCAGCATCGTGAGCTGACTGCAGTATACACCTAAGGAACATCAGCAGGCGGAGGCAGGTGTCAGCATTTAGGAAATGTTCCCATGTTGATCTCGGTCACCACGGAAACACTCCATGAAGCAGGGATGTCTCAGGCCCCGCTGGGTGCCCAACACAGCCGGAGGAGCTGGCTGGCTATGGGTAGATGATCTCATCTTTCCTGGTCATCAACTTTTATCTACGGAGTGATGACAGGGACATGTGGGGCATTTTGAGGATTTGAGGTGATAAATGCAAAACCCAAAGAATGCCCTTGGTACCTTTCCCATCCACTGGCCTGCTGCAGCCCTTCTTAGACTGTCCACTTTCATTCTCCATCTCTCTGCTCACTCATGACAAGTGACAAATGTGTAATGCACACTTGCTGTGTGTTGGGGATGTCCCATGTGGTCACAGAGAGTCATACTTCATTAGAGGCCAGATCTGCTATGGTCACTTTTTATGTTCCTTGATGTGACACTTTACCTCTTCCTCTACCCGTGAGGGTGCATATGAGGAAACTGAGGCATGGGGGTGTTGGTTTCCTGATGCTACTATAACACCTCAAACTAGGGGGCTTGGGATGATAGGAACATATTCTCTCGAGGTCTGGTGCAGAAGTTTGAATCCAGGATCCAGGCCTGATGAGGGAGGGCTGGCCTCTTCTATCTCCCTAGACGGCTGCTTGTGGCATCAGCACACCAGTCTTCAAGGAAGAACTCAAATATCTCTCTGGTGGGTGAGAGAGGGGTTCTGGGGGTATAGCTCAGTCGTAGAGCACCTGCCTGGCATGCACAAAGCCCTGGGTTCAATCCCCAGGATGATAAAAACAGTCTCCATTCCACCTGTATGCAGCGTGTGTGTTCCTCTGCTTCTCTTATGAGGACGTTCTTTGTGATGTGTTGGGTCCATCTGGAGAATCCTGGGCAGCCTACACGTGCAAAGCCAGGATCCCCAACTTCGCCTGCACATGTCCTCTTCCAAGACCAGGCAGGGGTCAGGGTTGGGGAATGTGGTGGTTTGATTCAGGTGTCCCCCACAAACTTATGTGTTCTGAATGCTTGATCCCCAGCTGCTGGCAATTTGGCAACTGGAGTCTCCCGGAGGCAGTGTGTTGTTGGGGTCAGGATTATGGGGGTGCTAGCCAGCTTCCCCTTGACAGTGTCTGGCACAATCTCTTATTGCTGTTGTCCATCTGATACTGGCTATGAGGTGATGTCCAGCCTCTGCTCATGCCACTGTTTCCCCTGACATCATGGAGCTTCCCCTTAAGCCAAAATAAACCACATTACAGGATAATTTGCTATAGTTGCAAAGTTGATGTTTGAACTCAGGTCTGTCAGGCTGAAAAACCAACACACCCCTTTTCCTTCATCCCATCACGATGGGTTGTCCCAGCTCAGCTCAAGCAGACTGGCTACATGAGGTGAGGGACACTGCCTTAGGCGCTTCCTCTCCTGGCCTGGCTGAGCACCTGACAACCTGTTACCTGTAAGGACAGCCTCACAGTGATGAAGTCCATTCCCATATTGCCTTCCTCCTTCCAGTCATTCATGCACCCCATGTCACACGGACCAGTGGGCTATGTGTGCTGGGACAGAAGAGACTGGGAAATGTCCTGAGCACATCCCATGGGAGCGGGGCTGGGGAAACCACAGTGGAGTTTGTATCTGTGTGCATGTGTGTGGAGGTCACAGGACAAACTTGGGGAGCCTTTCACCTTGTTTCAAATGGAATCTCTCTTGTTTTGCTGAAGCCATCTCCAGGCTGCTGACCCAGGAGCCTCCCCTTCCCTGACTCCACCTCCCTCCGTTGTCATAGATTCACTGGGACTCTTAACGCTTGCACCACGTGCATCCAGCTTTACGTGGGTCCTGGGGATCCACACTCTCGGGATCATGTTTGTGCTGCAATCACCTTTAACCACTGAGACACCTCTCCAGCCCCAAGGGTGGGGTTTGGGGAGAGAGGAGGAAACAAACCCCATGGACCCATCTCTCATATTACAGAAACCACAGCAGGGAAGGGAATCTTTGCTCACCATCCCCATCAGATCAAACGCTGAATTAACAAACCCTGCATTGCACATCACCTGCTGTGCATTTCACAGGGGACAACCAGGGAGGACACCCTTCCTGGTGGAGGAGCCCAGCAGCTGTCACAGTGGTACAGAGAGCTAGGCATGGGGAAACATTAGCAGACAGATGACCCGGTCCTTTCACACATGCACATACTCTTGTGTATATGTGCTCGGCTGTCTCACACACATGTACTCGTATGCTTACACACATTTTGTGTGCACACAGAGACACAAGAACTCTACAGGGTAAAAGTGATTTAAAATATTTATCAAGCGATTTCAACGTGTGCACCTTATTTGAATCCTGGTTCAAACCAGCAAGCTGTATTCGAGGACTTTTTAGTGTCTTTTGTGTTTTTACATTTATGTGTGGATAGCAAACGAACTGCCTCTCACAACTCAGAAACGAAGCTGGAACAATTCACACATACCCAGGATGGTAAGATCTCGTGGCCACGTCCTGGGGTCCACATGATCCCACACTGTGGACAAGACAGAGCTGTCCCTGACCCACTGCTGGACTCTCTTCAGCTATGCTTGGATGGCTCTGGAGGCAGGACAGCAGCTCTGTGACGGGTCTGCCTTCGTAGCAGATCTGATACACCACTGTGAGCAGCGGAAACTTGTCCACCAGCCCCTTCTTTTAAAGGATGCGGTACACTTGGGCCGAGGTCAGAGGTCCTTGGAGCTTCTGTCCATTGAGCATCTCCTTCTCCAGTTCTTCCATAGTCCTTCCCGTCCTGGCGAAAACCTCAGCCTCCTTGGAGTTCCTCCCTCCGTAGCAGGTGGTGACCAGGTCGGCTACCCCGCAGCTCTCTAAGAAAGTGGCCATGGACACCAACTCTTGTTGAAGATCCTGGCAAAAGCGATCATTTCTAAGAGGCCCAGGCCGACGGCCACAGCCTTGGTGATCTCTCTGTAGCAGAGGCCATCGCAGAACCCGGCTTCCACGGCCACGATGTTCTTCAGGGCACCGCACAGTTCTACCGTGAATGTGTCTTCCACCACGGTGACTTGGTTGTTGGGTGTCTGCAGCAGTTCTTTGAAGAGAAGGCCATGCTGGGTCACCTTGCTGCCCAGGGTGGTCTCACAGAACCTCCCAGCAGCCACATCACTGGCTAGGTTGGCGCCCATCAGCAAGCTCCTGTCGATGACCATCCTCTCTCAGATGAGGTCAGAGATGAGCCTCAGCCCATCAGGACCCTCGTCTATGCCCTTGATGAGAGACAGACCCAGGGCCTTCCTGGACACCCTGTCGGTGATTTCCTGGCAGATCTCCCGGATGAACTGATGGGGAGAAAAAAACACCAGCAGGTCTGCATCTTGCACAGCCTCCCTGAGATTCGGAATGGCGACCACATTTTCTGGTAGCTTGTGTCCAGGGAAATAGTTTACATTTTCATGGTCAGTATTTATGATGTCAGTTTTCTCCCATTGACTGTTTCCTCAAAGACCCACATCTTGACTGTGGAGGCGAATTTCGGCAGGTTCTTGACATTATTCCCAATTATTTTTGCAACAGCTGATCCCTAGTTGCCCGAGCCCAGAATGCATACTTTCAGGGGTCCTGTTCTATGTCCAGTCTACAAGGCTGTAGTCCTGACTGTACCCCCCCCAACCTGCTCCTGGGCTCCACCCACTTGGCCTAACTGGCAGCGACCCCTCCCTGCCCTCCTCTCTGCCTGTTTGAAGAAGACACTGATGAGTCGGGCATGATGGTTCATTCTCGCACTTTTAATACATGGAGACTCAGGCAGGAGAATTGCCCTGAGTTTGAGGCCAACCTGGGCTACAAGGTGAAATCTCTGAAAAACAAAATAGTAAGTATAAAAAGTAAGTATAAGGGCTGGAGAGATGGCTCAGCGGGTAAGGCACTTGCCTCCAGTGCCTAAGACCCCGGGTTCAATTCCCCAGGACCCACATGGGCCGGACCCACAGGTGGTGGCCCTGGTGTGTGCGCTCTCTCTCTCTCTCTCTCTCTCTCTCTCTCTCTCTCTCTCTCTCTCTCTTTCTCTGCTTGAAAATGAATAAATAAAATATTTTTTTAAAAAAGTATAAAAATTAAGACATTTATAACACAATTGGATACTTAAATCCTTACTGTATATTTGGTGAAACTAAGATGTGATTTTTAAGGTCTAGTGATAGTAATATGGTTTAATCTATATTTTAAAAAGAAGTCTAACATTAAGAGACACAGTGAAATGCAAACGAAATATAGTGTTTTAGTCAACTTTCTCATTGCTGTAACAAAGAACCCGACCAAAGCAGCCAGATGGTAGGAATGGGCTTGTTTTGGTATACGGACTCTAGGGGAAGCTCCATGATGGCAGGGAAAATATTGGCATGAGCAGAGGCTGGACATCACCTCCTGGCCAACATCAGGTGGACAACAGCAACAGGAGAGTGTGCCAAACACTGGCAAGGGGAAGCCGGCTAGAACCCCCATAAGCCAGCCCCCAACGACACACCTCCACCAAGGTTCCAATACCCAAACTGCCATCAGCTGGGGATCAAGCATTCAGAACACATTTGTTTGTGGGGACACCTGGATTCAACCATCTGGGGTTTTCTTTTTCACATGTGTATGTGTGTGGTATTTATATGTGCTTGTATGTATGTGCATGTGTGTATAGGCCACATTTAAATTTGTGTAGAGGTCAGAGGTCAACATGAATGGTCCTCAATGGCTCTCCACCATTTTTTTTTTGAGACAGGCTCTCTCTCTGCACCTGGAGCTCATAGATTCGGCTATACTAGGGTTATGGTTAGGGTTCCTCCTGTCCCTAGCTCTCCAGTACTAGGATTATAGGCACACCATTATGCCTGGCTTTTACATGAGTGCAGGAATCGCTGGGATCTGAACTTGGGGTCTCAGGCTTGCTCGGCAAACACTTTCTGGACTATGCAATCTCTCTAGCCCTGAGGTTTACTTTGAGACGATACAAGAAAGAGATGGAGGCCCATGATGGCGAAGGTGGGCCTTAGATATGTGGGCGGTACTCCTCAGACTAGTCAGATGGGTTGTGAATTTGCTTATTTTTTTATAAGAAAAAGTTAAAGTTGAGGCTGAGGAGATGGCTCAGCAGTTAGGGTGCTTGCTTGCAAAGCCCCCAGCCTTGGCTCAGTTCCCCAGTACCCACATAAAGCCAGATGCACAAAGTGGCACATACATCTGTAGTTTATTTGCAGTGGCCGGAGGCCCTTATGTGCCTATATTCTCTCTCTCCTCATAAATTAATTATGAATTAATAGATCAAAATTAGGACGGGGAGATGGCTCAACGGTTAAGGTACTTGCTTGCAAAGTCTGCCAGCCCCGGTTCAATTCCCTAGGCCCCACATAAATCCAGATGCTAATAAAGGTGCAAGCATCTGGCATTCATTTGCAATGGCAAGAGGCCCTATTGTGCACACACACAAATAAATAAATAAATAAATAAATAAATAAATAAAGTGTTTTTAAAAATTAAAACCGAGCATGGTGGTACACGCCTTTAATCCCAGCACTCGAGAGGCAGAAGTAGGAGGATTGCTTTGAGTTCGAGGCCAGCCTGAGACTACATAGTGAATTTCAGGGCAGCCTGGGCTAGAGCGAGACCCTACCTCAAGCAAACAACCAAACTAACAAAACTTACTTGGGATGATGGACGTGATGGCACACACTCTTAATCCCAGCACTCAAAAGGCTGAGGTAGGAGGATTGTCCTGAGTTCAAGACCAGCAGTTTCAAGTCAGCCTGGGCCTAGAGAAAAATGAAACTCTGTTCAAAAACCAAAAATTACTTGCGAGGCTGAGACAGGAGGATCATAAATTTGAGGCTAGCTTAGCCTACATAACAAGTTCCTGGTTTTAGAGGGATAAATTAAAAATATTTTTTAAAGAGCTGGAAATGTTAGCTCAGCAGTACCGCATTTGCCTAGCATATGCAAGGCCCTCCCTCAGTCTCCAGTACTAAAAAAAAGTTAAAAATTAAAACATATAAACAGAGCTGGAAGGAAGGCTCAGCGAATGAAGGTGCGTACTTGTAAGGTCTGACAGCATGGGTTCATTTCCTGAATACCCACATAAAGCCAGATGCACAAAATGGTGCATTTGTTTAGAGTTTGTTTGCAATGCTAGCATCTCACCCATACTCACTCTCTCTGTCTGCCTCTTCCCCCTCTTTCTCTCTCACACCTTGCAAATAAATATACTTTTATTTACTTATTTGCAAGGAGAGAGAGAGAGAGAGAGAAAATGGGCCTCTAGCTGCTCTAAATGATCTCCAGACACTGAGCCATCTCTCCAGCCCAATAAAAATATTTTTTAAAAAATATAAACAAAAGACAAAGGCATAGGATATATTCCAGGGCTTCTAACTCCCAAAGGAGATGTTTTCTGTTTCTGTCTCCTTTGTGAGACCTCCAGAATCCTGGGCAACCCCAGGGGATCACAGCTTTCCTTCCCAAAGGACCACTGGTAGGAACATGGCCATGATCAAGGATTTCTGAGGGAAGTGGTACTGTAATCTGAAGGTCCCACCCAGGTCCTACTTGAGAGAGGATTATTCTAGGCTGTCCTGGGTTGGTGGGAGATGGGGGCAGAAATCCATAAAGTCCTGAGTCACCATTCTTCAAGGAGCTTGCCTGTCCCCTTCCTCACTTCCTAGGGCGTCTTTCTGGTTGAAAGGAGAGGTCCACCCTAGTTATGAGCAAGACCTCAAGCCTTTCCCTACCTGTGGGTCCAGCCCACCCCACTGGCGTTTCCAAGGTTCCTGGAGCTTCGAAGCCACTAAAATCTCATGGGATTGTGATATCCTTGGGGTTCTGGAGCTGGGGGAGGGGCTTCCAGGTATGGCCCCACCCAAGATGGTCTTCTTGGCCTTCTGAGGAAAGGGGCAGGAAACCTAACAGAAAGTATTCACCCAGCAGTCTCAAGATGTGAGAGAGCAGGGCGGAGAGGATGTGGAAGACCTTGGGCTTTATGATGCTCAATCATCTTATTTATTTATGTGTGTGGTTTGTATGGTGTGTGTGTGTGTGTGTGTGTGTGTGTGTGTGTGTGTGTGTGTGTGTGTTTAGAGCAGAGAACAATCTCCCTTCAAGTGTCCATCCTCACAACCACCTTCCTTGAGACAGGGTTTCTGGTTTTTTCGCTGCTGTGAACACCAGACTAGCTGGTCTGAGAGCTTTGGGATTCTTCCTACTTTGGTTCCCATTGCTGTAGACACGCTGGGGTTTCAGAGGTGTGCTCTACCTGCATCCAGCTTTACACGATGTGGTAGTTTGAATGTATGTTTCCCATAGACTCAGGTGGTTTTAAAAAATATTTTATTTATTTGCAAGCAGAGAGAGAGCGAGAGCGAGAGCGAGAGAGAGAGAGAGAGAGAGAGAGAGAGAGCAATAGACAGAGAGAATGGGCCCACCAGAACCTCCAGCCACTGCACATGAACTCCAGGTACAGGCACCACTTTGTGCATCTGGTTTTACATGGGCGCTGGGGAATCAAACCAGGATTGTTAGGCTTTGCAGGCAAGCACCTTAACTGTTGAGCCATCTCTCCAGTTTGACTCAGGTGTTTTATTAAAGCTTGTAACTTGGGTGTCTAGCTGGCTGGCTGGAGGAAGTGCCACTGGGGGCAGATCCTGGGGTCCAGCCAAAAGGTGTTTTAGGGGGCAGATTATTTATTTATTTATTTATTTTTTATTTTATTTTTTATTGTCCATAATGAGTTACATTATTTAATGGGCAAATGATGAGTTGTTATCCCCAGTTTCCCAATGCCCCTCTTCCCCATCCCCAATCGGCTGGGTATCCTCCTCTGTGGGCCATCTGGATGAGTCCTTGGGTCAGGGGACCATGGATATCCTAGTAGTTAGCCTGGTTCTCCTGGTCCTAGTATGTTGTTACTCAGAAGTGTCATGTCTCTGGATCTTCTCCCCCACCACGGCTCTCACAATCTTTCCACCCCCTCTTATGCTCAGTTTAGGGGGCAGATTTGAATTCCAGCAAAAAGGTATGCAGAGAGGTCTGAGCTTGGGGGGGAGCAGGGGGTCCCTGCTTGCTGTCAGTTTGTGCTTGCTGCTTTTTGGTGTGTGTGCTGGTGCTGGTGTTTCGCTTGCTGCAGTTTTTCTGTCTGCTTGAATTTATGAATGGGAGCCAGTTTCTTCTGCCATTGATGGAACTTCCCCTGGAATACAAACTTGCAACAAACCCCTTTCCTCCCCTAAACTGTCTCGTTTGGACATTCATCTCAGCAACATGAAGCTGATGTGAACTAGGTCATCAAGCTGGTGCAACAAATGCTTTTAACCACTAAGTAATCTCCACAGCCCTAACCACTGAACGACCTACCCAGCCCTGTGATGGTGAATCTTGATTGTCAGCTTGATTGGCTTGAGAAGCATCTAGAAGGTTAGGAAAGCACAGGCCTGGGTAGGGACATTTCCAAGGAGAATTAACCAAGGGGAACCCCTGCTGTGAATGTGGGCACCATCCCCTAAGCTG
>PVHP010000700.1:107815-131625 GCA_004024765.1 Zapus hudsonius
AGACACTTGCTTGCAAAGCCTGATGGACTAGGTTTGATTTTTCAGTACCTGTGTAAAAAGTGGTGCATACATCTGGAGTTTGTTGCAGTGGTAGAAGGTCCTGGTGTGTCCACACTCACTCACTCTCTCAAATAA
The DNA here is from genome assembly GCA_004024765.1 of Zapus hudsonius. NCBI lineage: Eukaryota > Metazoa > Chordata > Mammalia > Rodentia > Dipodidae > Zapus > Zapus hudsonius. Next base: position 107,951 of record PVHP010000700.1, read on the forward strand.
ATAAAAAAAATTTAAAAATTACAATGCATACCAAAAACAAGACTAAATTACAGAAAACCAAGGGAAGAAAGACTCACAGGGTGATGGATATCAGTTATTAGATGAACTATTTTGTGGTGCTGGGAATTGAACCCAGGGCCTCATGCATGTAAGAAAGTGCTCTACCACTGAGCCACACAGCTAACCTGTTTTACAATAAATATGTTAGCTGGGGTGGTGGTGGTGTTGAGCATGTATAATCCCAGAATTCAGAAGGCTGAAGATGTGGCTCAGTTGATAGAGCACTTGCCTAGCATACGCCAGGCCCTAAGTTCGTTTGAGCTCAAGCACTGCATAAAACTGGTCACGGTGGTGCACACTTTAAACACCAGAACTTGAGAGATGAGAACCCGCCTAACCAGAAGGACATGGACTTGAGCCCCACCTCTGGTACCCACATGAACAGAAAGACACGGCCATGTGCATCTGTGGAAAGCAGAAACCAGAGAATTACTGGAGCTCATGGAAAAAAAAAAAAAGGCAAGTTTTGGGATCAGCAAGATTCCTGCAAAAATGGGCAGAAGAGAGATGGAGCAGGACACCTGATATTCCCGTCGGGTGAATGTACCCCACCACAGACAAGTGTGCCCCACCACAGACAAGTGTACCCCACCACATGCAAGTGTACCCCACCACATGCAAGCGTACCCCACCACAGACGACCATATTCCACCACAGCTGAGTGCATGAAGTGCCACACGAGCCCATACATGTTCATAAACCATGCACACACAGAGTAATATTTTATAAGCCAATAGGAGGAGAATGATGATTATTAGACTACAGTAACTAAACATAAGAAGACTTGAGAAAACAGATTCCACGGTAACAGAGCTCTGTTAACTAAAACTCAAGTTAATAGAAACTATTCAGACTGGCTGTGTGTGGTGGCTCACACCTTTAATCTCAGAACTCGGGAGGTAGCACTGAGGGGTCCCTTCCCTACGGAGTGGGAAGACAGTGGGGGTGGGGCGAGCAATACGTGAAGAGCCAGTGGTCAGAAGTTTTCAAATCATGATGAGAGATATGAAGCCATAGACAAAGAAGCCCTGTAAGCTCTCTAAATCGCATAAATAAAAGAAAGCTTCCCTCAATCCCACTGCCAAAATCCAAAGTCAAAGAGAAAATCTTATGAACAGCCAAAGAGGGGCTCCATGGTTAAAGGTCCTTGTTTGCAAAGCCTGGTGGGCTAGGTTCAGTTCTTCAGCACCCACGTAAAGCCAGATTCACAAAGTAACGAATGCGTCTGAAGTTCATTTGCAGTGCCAGGAGGTCCTAGCATGCCCATTCTCATTCTCATTCTCTCCCTCTCCCTCTCTCCCTCCCTCTCTCTCTCTCTGCCTCTTTCTTCCTCTCTCTGCTTCTTTCTCTCTCAAATAAATACATTAATAAAATATATTTATAACAGCCAGAGTGACCTTAAAAAATAAAGACAACTGGGGATAACAACTCATTGTTTGCCCATTAAATAATGTAACTCATTATGGACAATAAAAAAATAAAATAAAGACCAAATAGAAACATAGGGGAAAAAAAGAAAGAAAATAAAGGTGGGTATTTTTGTTTGTTTGTTTGGTTGGTCTTTGGGTTTTGGCTGACTTGGAACTCATTCTGTCATCCCAGGCTGGCCTCGAACTCACAGTGATATTCCTACCTCTGCCTTCTGAGTGCCGAGTTAAAGGTGGGCACTACCATGCCCAGCAATTGGGTTTTGTCATGCAGTGTAGGGTGGCCTCAGACTCCTGAGCTCAAACAATCCTTCTGACTCAGCTTTCTGAGTCACTGAGATTACAGGCTTTTGCTACCCCCTCCAGTTAAGAGGGCTTAAAACTTTTTATTAATTAATGAATTAATTAAAGACAGAGACAGTATAGGCACACCCGGGCCCCCTGCCCTGCAAACAAACTCCAGACATATATTCCACTTTATGCATTTGGCTTTACGTGGCTGCTGGGGAAATGAACCCCAAGCCAGCAGGCTTGACAAACTTCTAACCACTCAGCCATCTCTTCAGCCCTGAGTGTCATTTTTTTATCAAATGGAATTTCTACCACCAGGTCTTCACTAAGGAACATAATAAGGTTCTTTATTTGGGAAGACATGAATAAACCACATGGGTCAGTGGCTCAGATCCTAAGGTACCTGTCCCCAGGTGTCACAGCCTCTTCCCCAAATCACACCCAGTCCAGAGAGGAGGAGCACTCAGTGGATCATTACAGATGGGTTTGTGTGACACAGAACCCTTGCACGGAGCTGCATGTCCATGTGCTCCAGAGTGGCCCAGGAAGGACAGCAGCGATGGGAAGCTTCCCAGGGGACAGTTCTGAACAACCTGTCACAACACACCTACTCCAGTAAGACTCCACCAGCTGGGGACCAACTAGGAAACTTAATTGCAAACATGCCAAGCTATGGGGGGCATTTTAGATTCAAACCACCACATTGCCTTTCTCCCCTTACCTCTGCCACTGCTTAGGCACCTTAAGCTGTCCAGGTCTGTGACTTTGTAATCTCTACCATTATGGAAATCTGTGGCACTTGTCTGTGGTGGGGTACAGGATCTGGGGAAGGAACCCTACCTCCTTCTAGTCTAGGCCCTGAGTGAAGACATGACACTCCAAGCCTCATGTCTCCAACATAAGTTTAGCAGGTGCTTCAGATAATGAGACCCTACCAAGTGTCCTACTCAAAGGATGGCTTCCTGATATCACATAGGCTGGGGTGACTGGTGCTCAGCTCCCCCTTACATCCCATACAAGGGCCCTTTTTCACACCCTTCTCTTACCAGGCAGTTCCAAAGCTTCTTGCCTTTTGCTTGGGATCTTGCCATTCTGTCACCTGCATTAAACAAATCTTGTGGCACAAGAAATGGTGTCTCGGTGTCCTCTGTTCTCCAACCTGAACTTATAGACAGCAACCGTATTGCTCCCTCGTGAAGGAAGTTGGCAGCCTTACCCTCCCTACTTGTACTGCTTCTGCCAGCGCCACCATCTGAAGATTTTTCGGTGCCCTCATTGTTGCCATGGTAACCTGCACCTCATCTCCAACCAAAGAACTCCTGATGGGAAAAGGCAACGTGGCACTGAGTTCATGCCCATAGAATTCACTGGTTTTACACTGCCCTGGGCCAGCTGCGCATTGTTCCCGATGGGTCTGGGGAATCACCTGCTGTGGAACCAGCTGTGGCAACCACAGGAGGACAGAGCTCTGCAGGGCTGGGACACCACTAGGGGACAGGTAGATACCTTAAGCCATTGTCCAATGAATGCTGCTGCTCCCCATAGCCGAGTTCCCAGGTCCTGCTAGTTGATGGAGTTATCCCTGCAGACACTCATTTCATTGCTTTGGGGTGGATCCTGAGCAGAGATGTTGGAGTTTTGAGAGAAAAAGCCAGAAACTCATTCAGGTTCATAGAGGAATCAAATGAGGTGAAGGCGGGAAGGGCCTCTGTATTAGTCAGGCTTCTTTAGAGGAACCGAAAAGGTAGAAGGAATAGAGATTATGAATGGGATTTATTTGATTGGCTTATATGATACAGACTGGGAAGTCCAACAATGGCTGTGTGCAGACTGGAGAGTTAGAACCAGGTAGCTGCTCAGTCCACCAGGCCAGATGTCTCAGCAGGCCCAGTCTGCTGCTGAGGGCCTGGAGGACTCCTGGAGAGGCGCTGGTCTTCAGTCTATGTAGGTGGGTTGAGGAAGCTGGGTTTAAACATCAGCAAAAGAGTGAAGGTGGTCAGGGAAAAGACCTCTTTATATCTGAGCCATAGCCAGAAGGAGCTGCCACACTGGGGTGGGGGGATTGATCTCTTCTTTAACCCTGAAATGTTCTCTCAGAACTGCCCAGAGGTATGTCTCTGTGGTACTGAATGGCAGTGTCTTATCCTGTCCATGTACATTTGGTCAGGAAAACACATTGCTGCTCTCCACCCAAATAACATAGATCATTTCTGTGACCAGATCAACCAGGGTTCCCCTACACTCAGCACTTCTCCACTTCTGGACAGTTGCTAGGGTCCTCCAACCAAAGCCAGTGACCCTGTCTTCCTGGATAGAGCATCAGATGCCACAGGACTGCCCCTTCACCGGAAGCCCCACATCCTCAAATGCACTTATAACTAACCAGCTGAAAACAGAACTCCCATGCCCCACCTGCTTGGGTTTGGCAATTTGCTAGGACAGCCTACAAAACTCAGAGAAGGCTCCATTTGTATAGGATACAGGTGAGAGACAGGGTGATTCAAGGCTAATCCAGGCTACATAGTGAGACCTTGTCTCCAGTAAAAAAAAAAAAAAAAAGAAAGAAAGAAAGAAAAAGAAAAAACAAAACCTCAAATGGCTATAGATGTAGCTGTGTCCACGTGTCCAGGTCTATAGTGCCAGATGAGGAGACACAGAGTGTGAGGGATGTAGGGGGAGGCTTGACAAGCCACATACCCCCGTACCTCCATGGAGTCAGTCTGGAAGTTCATAGAATCTCCTTGTTCAAGAGTGTGGCCCCTTTCTGGAGGAAGGTGGGTGGGATGAAAGCTCAAATCTTTTCTTTCTTTCTTTTTTGGAGGAATGCGTTTATTTTGGCTTACAGACTCAAGGGGAAGCTTCATGATGGCAGGGAAAATGACAGCATGAGCAGAAGGTGCTCATCACCTCCACCACAGCACTGCAAACAGCAGCAGGAAGGTGTGGCAAAAACAGGCAAGGGGAAGCTGGCTGTAACCTCCATAAGCCCGCCTCCAACAACACACCTCCAACAAGGTTCCAATTCCCAAACTGCCATCAGCTGGGGCTCAAGCATTCAGAATGCATACATTTGTGGGGGACACCTGGATCCAACCATCACAATCCACCCCTGAACCCCACAAACTAATAATCATACAGGATGTAAAATGCAATGCATTCAGCTCAACTCCAAAAGTCCCCACAGTTTTTATCAATCCAGATGATATTCAAACATCTCAACTGAGCCATAATATAAAATAAAAGAAAATCATAATGGCCCAGAGCCTTCACACTGCAAAAGATGGCACTGGTTATCTGGACAAAATGAACCAATACAAGACTTAAAACAAACAGGGCAAACCTCAAACTCTATAACTCCAAGTCTGATAATGACCAGTAACTGGTCTCCGGAGTTCCAGTTCCGCCCCCCCAGCTCAGCTACTCACAGTCCGGGAAAACTTCATCTGGTGCTGGCAGCTCTCCTTGGCAGACATCCCACAGTCCTGGCATTTCACTGGGTCTCCACTGCAACCCACGGTTCATCCTCATGGCTCCATTGGGCTTCTGTGCAGGGCCTTCAACAAGCCTGCTTCACACTGCCCATGGACATTTCCAAATAACAAAAACACGTTTCACATCCAATGACCCTTTCTTTCCTGCATTTGTTATGCTCCATAGTACCAGGTGGACTACCAACTTGTTAATCCAGGGGGGAACAAAACCAACATTGAAGAGCAGGAAAACTTCAACATTCAGTCCCCTTACTTCAAAAGAGTCTGCATTCTCTCTGCTGTCCCAATGCAGATCACCTGGCCCAATCTCAATGGTTGTCATCTCTCAAACAATTGCAGCTGAATGGGCATCAGTTTCAGTCCAAAAATTTCCTTTCCTTCTGTGCTATCTCCATCTGCTCACACCAGTCCATCTCTACGCAAAGCAACCGAGTGCAAGTCCTCAGGACACAGGCAGGCAGAAGCAGCAAGCCTCTCACAAAAACCACTTCTGGCACAGTCCTGACAAAGTTCTTTCTCATCCTCCCTAGCCAAACCTCACCGTCCGTAGTCCTTACTGCATTCAGATCTTTCCAACTGTGACTAGAATGTTCCATCAAGCTGTACTTACAGCACTGCAAGGTGTCTCTTAGGCTGAGGTTTCAAATCCTTCCACAATCCTCCTGAAAATAAGCTCCAAAAGGCCAAAGCCACAGAAATGGGGTTCTAGCAGCTACAACAGATCCCACTCTCTGATATCAAAACTGCTGTAGTTAACTTTCTCGTTGCTGCATGGAAAAAAAACCATCCAAAGTGCCTTGTGGAGGAATGAGTTTATGTTGGCTTATGGACTCAAGGGAAACTCCATGATGGCACGGAAAACAACGGTCCGATCAGAGGGCAAACAGTGGCAGGAAGGTGTGCCCAAGCTCCAATCTTTTAATGCTCCAGGGACTTGTTCTGTGAGGCTATCCAAGAGCCCCATTCGAAATCACCCCATTAGCAAAAAACATAGGTATCACAAAAGAGGCCTCTTGAAAATAACAGAAGAGCATATTCCACTCAGGACAGAGCCCGAGTGTGTTTCTCATACCACAGAGCTCTGCCCAGTTGACATTTGCAAACAAGCACCTTTAACCACTCAGGTAATCCAAGATCATCTCCTCTCCAGCTGCACAAACTTTTCCAGAACTGGGAGTTTGGATATGGATAAGGCTCAATAGGGTCCCTTCCAGGCATTCCCTTCACCAAGTTTCCCCTGTCTTTCACATTCCCTTCCATCATGTCTAACTGAGATTGGCTTTTCTTTCCACTCTGGTTTTTTTTTTTTTACATTTTCAGTGAACTCAAAAGACTGAAATGATCTTTAATTATTTTGAGATTTCCCTGGATAGTTGTGTGTTTCAATAGCTCATCCCTTTTTATTGCTGAGTAGTATTCCATGTCTGGATGTAGACCAACTTAACCATCACCCACTGAAGGGTGCTTGAGCTGTTTCCAGTTTGGACCTATCATAATTAAGCTGCTTGAAGATTCATATTCGGATTTGTGGGGTGGTTTTTTTTGTGAGTGTGAGGTTTTATTTCTCTGGGATAAATGCCCAGGATCGCAATTACTGGGTTAATTGCTTGTCGAGTCTTAGAAGGAGCTGCCAAGCTCCTCTGAAGAGCCACACCGTTTGCCTTCCCCTCAGCAGGGTGTGGGTGATGTGACTCTCGTCCTCGTGCTCATGACTGACCTCTCTGGGTCCTCACTGGAGGAGTGTCTGCTCATGGCTTTTGCTCATTTTCTAAATTGGATTATTTAGCTTTTCTCTCTCTGCATTTTCAGAGTTCTTCATATAGTCTAAATACAGTTTGTCTGAGATGTGGTTTACACATACATTCTCCTAAACTGTAGCGTTTATTTCCATTCTCCTTCCTTCCCAGGGGCAAAGCTTTCTAGAAGCCGGTGTGGTGGTGCACGCCTTTGATCCCAGCACTCAGAGGCAGAGGCAGGAGGATTGCCATGAGTTTGAGGTCACTGTCACTCTGAGACTACATAGTGAATTCTAGGTCAGCCTGGGCTAGAGCGAGACCCTCTCTCTCAAAAAGTTTTTTAGTTTTTGTTTGTTTGTTTTTAAGGGTCGCTCTTTAGCCTAGGCTGGCCTTGAATTCAGAGATCCTCCTGCTTGCTGGGTATTATAGGCGTGAGCCACCATGCCTGGCTCAAAAACTTTCTATTTTAATAAGGACCAATTTTTTAAAAATTTTAAATTTTATTTATTTGCATGTGAAGGGGTGTGTCAGGGCCACTTGAAGCTGCAAACAAACCAGTTGCTTGTGTTACTCTTCTGCATTTGGCTTTCATGGGCAACTTGGGAATTGACCTGGGCCAGCTTTGGAAGTAAATGCTTGTAACCACTGAGCCATCTTCCCAACCCCTGATGAAGACCAATTTATCAAACTTCCCACACGATCAAGTCTAAGAATTCCTCACCTGGCCCTCGATCCCAAACATGCTGCCTTTTGATGTCTGTCTCTCTTTCATTGTTTTCTCTGTCACACTCAAGCTTGAGATCCATTCAGAGTTACCATTTGTGTAGTTGGGGAGAGTCTGGGGGGCTGCTTTTGCCTGTGGTTATCTGGCTGTTCCCCACCGTTTGTTCAAGCGCCATCTCTCCTCCATGAATTACTCTGGGACCTTTGTCTGAACGCATTGGGCGTAGGCGTGTGTGTATGCCTAGACTCTGTCTTGCTGATCTATATGTCCACCTCTCTGTCCCGCCTTGTACTAATGGCGGTGACAAAATGATAAACCTTAGCATGTGTCATGGTTTGATCCAGGGCTCCCCCACAAACGAATGTGCTCTGATAGATCAATCCTCAGCTGATGGCAGTTTGGGTTTTACAACCTCTATGAAGCTGTGTTGTTGGGGGTGGGATTTTGGGGTTATAAGCCAGCTTCCCCTTGCCAGTGTTTGGCATGCCTTCCTGCCACTGTTTCCAATGCTGTGGTGGAGGTGATGTCCACCCCTCTGCTCATGCCATCATTTTCCCTGCCAAAATGGAGTCCGTAAGCCTGATAAACCCATTCCTCCACAAGCCACTTTTGTTTGGGTTCTTTCTGCACAGCAACTAGAAAGCTGACCACAACAGCATGCATAATGACCGTTTCTTCTACTTTATTCTTTTATTTCAAAAACATGTCAGGCGTCTTTCTTTGCCTTTCCATGTACATTTTAGAGCATCTTAATCTTCCACCTTCTTTTTTTAAAATTCCTTTTAATGTTTTATTTATTTATTTGCAAGCAGAAAGAGAGAGAGAAAATGGGTGTTCTAGGGCCTCTAGCTACTGCAAACGAACTCATGTATTACATACACTATGCCGTCTCAGGGTGGTCTCAAACTCATGGCAATCCTCCTACTTCTGCCTCCAAGTGCTGGGATTAAAGGCATGTGCCACCACGTCCAGCTTCTTCACCTTCTTTTAGAGACAAGGTTTCTCTTGGTGACATTTGGCTGGTGGCCCACAAGCTTCAGGATTCTCCCGGTCCGCCTCCCACTGATGTGCACCCCTTTGCCTCTGACTTTATGTGGGGAATCGAACTCAGGTCCACGGGCTTGCTAGCAAGGGCTTTCGCTGCTGAGGCATCTCCCCAGCCTAATTTTAGCTTTTTCTACAAAACTACTTGCTGGGGATTTTGATGGGAATTGAATTAAGCCTCTGTATTAACCAGGCGTACATGCCTATAGTCCCAGCACTTGAGAGGTAGAGGAAGGCACATCCGGAGTTCAAGGCCATCCTTGACCACATAGCGAGTTTGAGGCCAGTCTGGGCTACTAGAAACCTTGTCTAAGTGCAATGGACAATCAACATGTTTCTTGACTCTTCCATACCTCAATTTGTTCTGTCTGCCCACTTATTCAGGTTTTCCTTGGCTTCTCTTGTTGTATAGCTTTCAGCACACAAGTCACATTAGATTTTTCCATTTTTCTGAGCAACAATAGATGGAGTGGCCATTTCATGCGTCCTTTTGGCCATTGCTGGGACATAGAAATAAATACAAATTACTTGTGCATTCGTTACTATCCTGGGACTTTGCTGACGTTATATATTAGGAGGCATTTTGCAAAGTCACTGGGATTTTCTATGTAGACACTTATGTCATCTGTGAAGAGAGACACTTTTATTTCTTCTTTGTGATCACTAAGTATTTCCTTTTCTTGCCTCCTGTACTGGCTAACCTTTCTAGAAATGCTGATGAGAAGGAGAGGAAGTAGACCATTGTGCTTTTTCCCAGTTTGAGGGGGAAATGGTCTGTCTTTTACCATTTAGTACGACATTAGCTCAACGTGTCTGCCTTTTATGAAATTAAGAATGTTGCCCTCCTTCTCCATTTTTCTGAGCATTTTTACCAGGGACGGATGTGGAACTTTGTTGAGGGTGTTTTCTTTTTCTTTTTTTGTTTTAAATCTTTTTTTTTTATTGTCCATAATGAGTTACAACATTTAGTGGGCAAACAATGAGTTGTTATCCCCAATTCCCCGCTGCCCTCCCCTCCCCACTCCACTGGATAACCTCCTCCATGGGTCGTCTGGATCAGTCCTTGTGACAGGGGACCATGGATAGCCTAGTACTCAGCCAGGTTCTCCTGGCGAGGGTGTTTTCTGAATTGGTTGATGTGACCTTGCGGATTTTCTTCATCAGGTTTGTAAAGGCTGACTCTTGAATGGTGAACACTTTGCCCCCAGTGAATACGTCACAGGATTTTTCTGCCTGTTACCTATCTGTCTTCCCCATATGATGATACGTTCTGGGTGGGCAGAAACTTTTTGGTGCATTTTTTCACTGCTGTATTCGAATGCCTAAAATGACTCTGGATACACCACAAGCACGGCTTACTTGTTTGTTGAATGAATAAGTGAACAGAAGAGAAGCGGATGGAATTCCTGGGATTGTGGTGAAGAGAAATTCCAAACTGAAGTAGACCAGGAGGCCTCAGGAGAACCTCTTGAATCTGTGTCTCTTCAGAGGTGAGTTAGACAGTCAGCCAGGGCTTTGGAGCTGACTTGATGATAATTACATAGAAAACGAAGTAAACAAACTTTTAAAAATAGATAATTATTACATTCATACAATGGAATCTTATTCTATACTGAAAAAGAAATGAGCTATTGAGGCACAAAAAAACCTTGCGTTGTTACAGGAAAGATTCCCATCGTCGGTCTTCTAGAAAGATCAGTGGAGTCCAGGTGGAGTGAGAAGAAGGGGTGAAGGTGGGTGGGGTTTTAGGGCAGCGCAATAGTTCTCCCTGACACCCTGCAGAGTGCCCAGCATCAGACAGTTGTTGAAACCCATAAATGTGAGGGGAAGGTGGTTCAGTGGATAAAGTGCCTGCCACACAACACTGAGCACCTGAGTTCAAATCCCCAGACCTCACATTTAAAAAGCTGGAACTTCTGGAGAGATAGCTCAGCAGTTAAGGCACTTGCCTCCAGTTCCTAAGGACCCAGGTTCAATTCCCTAGTATTCAGATGCAGAGTGGTGCATGCATCTGGAATTTGTTTGCAGTGGCTTAGGGTCCTGGTGCACCCTCTCTCTCTCTCTCTCTCTCTCTCTCTCTCTCTCTCTCTCTCTCTCTCTCTTTCTCTGATTGCAAATAAATAAAAATTTTTTTTAAAGCTGAAACTGTGGCATGCACACATGTGGGCACACACAACAAATAAATTAATTATTTTTTTTAAACCATGGATTATGCAACACCAAGAGTAAGAAATTGTGACCAGGCATTTTTATATCTTTCTTGATATAAACTTACTGCACATGACATGCACACATGTGTATACAGAGCATACAAGGTCACATGCTCATGCTTGCATACACATGTACATACGTTACTCATGTATAACACACATACTCATACACACTCTCACACACACATGTCCTCACACAGGCTAGCCATATTAATACTGTCCTGTACATGTTGATTTTTTTCTTGACATATCATTGAGATCCTTCTAGATCAATATATAGATAACTTCCTAGCTATATCTTGTTTAAAAGCATTCATTAAACAATATTTTTTTGTCACACAGGTTGCATCATCTGTCATTTTTTTTTTTTTTTGAGGTAGGGTCTCGCTCTAGCCCAGGCTGACCTGGAATTCGCTATGTAGTCTCAGGGTGGCCTTGAACTCATGGTGATCCTCCTACCTCTGCCTCCTGAGTGCTGGGATTAAAGGTGTGCACCACCACGCCCGACTTTCATTTGTCATTTGCTAATGAAATTTAGGTTGTTTCCAAATTCTTAGATTTAAAAAAAATATTTTTTTATTTATTTGAGAGAGAGAAGGAAGATGGTTACCCCTGGGTCTCCAGCACTGCTTTACATGGGTACTGGGGAATCAGACCCAGGTGGTTAGGCTTTGTAGGCAAGCGCCTTAACCACTGAGCCATCTTTCCAGCCCCTCCAAGTTCTTGTTCTAGAAGCTGTGCTTCAGGGGACAGTTTCACCCTAACTGCAGCCCAATCCAATGCCTGCCTGGTCTCCCAGCAGCTGCCTTATACCTCATGCAGCCCCAGAACCCTTGCTGGTCCTGTCTTCCTGAACCTTCCTCTTGCTCCATGCCAGTGCTAAGCTAGGTCTTGGGAACAAACCCAGGCCAAGTCCTGGCCTCACCTTCAGGACATCTCAGAACAGAGGGCAGAATGGTGGGAGCAGTAATTCAGGAGCAAGGTAATAATCATGGTAATAACCCTGTCGCCCACCTGGGAAGCCCTAGAGAGGGCATCAGCTTTTTTCCCCATCACCTTACCCTTGGGCAAAGTCCCTGGGTGGCTTCCTCACCAGCTGTGGGTGAAAGGAGGAATGCCACAGCCTGTGGGCTCCCATCCTCTACCCTGGCTGCATGCTTCTTTCTGGGGTCCCCTCTGCTGTCTTCCCATGTGAAGATGGCTTGTCACTTTCAGAGCTGATGGCAGTTCCCACTGGAGTCCTCTGCAGTTACTCTGCAGATAGCAGCTGGAGTGGAAGGAGGGATGCTCTCCATATCATACTCCTAGCTTGAGGGGCACAGCTCCAGCACTTACCAACAGGCACCGGGACCTGGGGCCTGGGAATCTTTCCAAGACCACTCAAATACCACAATTCAGACAGCTCTCCATCTTGCTGCAGGCCCCCAGGCAAAGCCTTCCCACCTCAAAGTGTCCACCCCTCTCTTTCCCACCAAGCCAAACCGACTGTCCTAGAAGCTGTGGACTTCTAAGGCACGACCCTCCAGAAATTCAAAAGCAGATACTCCTCAGAGGGACATCTCAGGAATCAGGGACTGTGGTCCCTTCATGGGACGGGTTCTTGGATCTTGTGTGAAGGGTAAGCAAGAAGAAAACTTGAGTCAAAATCAACAGTGAGTCCTAAGATGAGGAGCGGAAGGGAGCTGGGGTGGGGTGGGGTTCTTGAAGACAAAAACTCAGGTGCTGGAGAACAGCCTGCAGGAGAACCAGGCACATCTTCCCAGGTAAGCCAACGAAGTGTGCCTGCTTTGACATACACAGGATTTAACAGGCTATAAAGTAGGACCAGTCACAACAGCCAAAAGGGAGACGCATCCAGTTGTTTCTGGATGGATGCATGGGTGGTTCTTGCACACAGTGAAATATTATTCATCCTTCAAAGAGAAGAAAATCCTGTGACATCCTACAGCATGGATGAACCCTGAGGACATTATACTGAATGAGAGGAGCCAGTCACAGAAGAACATGTAATGTGACTCCACCTACATAAGGTCCAATTCACAGAAAATAGTACCATATATTATGCCCACCAAATGACCTCATAAGCCCTTTTTTAAAAAGTGAGCATACCCATATAATAATGTTATTCTCACTTTTGTCTAGAGAAGCTTCTTTTTCAGATGGCTGTGGCCACTGGGATCACTCAAAAGACACCATAGTGCTGAAAAGAAGTGACAGTGGAGTGTTCAGCACTGGGACATCTCTATCACACTTCCTGAGGCTCAGGGTCTATTGAGGAAGAGGTGGCAGAAAGATTGTAAGAGCCAGAGGAAGGGTAGGACTGCTTACAACGCAAACTTCCAGACACAAAATGGCCTTGATATTCATGACTTCGCAGTGCCTGATAATACCTACACATAATGGGAGGAAAAGATGACGACACTGAAACAAAACAGAGACTAATTGAGAAGGGGAAGAGAGATGAGGGAGGGCGGGGAGGGAATCATAATGGTTTATGGTCTATAATTATGGAAGCTATCAATAAAAAGTTTACAAAAACAAAAACTTCTTTTTTTGATACGAACCACTTAGTACAGATTTAAAAAGAAAATAGTACGAAGGTTGCCAGGACTAGTGCAAGGGCATGGGGAATTATTGTTCCAACACTGCATAAACCTGACCTGGTGACATACCTCTGGGATCCCAACACTTGAGAAAGTGGAAGCAGGATGATCAGAAGTTCAAGATCATCCTCAACTACACATAGAGTTCAAGTTAATATGGCGCATTTGGCCCTCAGTCTCCCTATTCCTAGGATCCCCCATGCTAACCACTGCCATGGTAAACCAGGAAGCCTTTGACAATGCCGAAGGTGTGATCAATGAAAAGTGATCCATGCCCTGGAGTGACCTACGTTAACTGTGTGGTGTCTAACAGATGAAACCAGATCTAAGGGGAAAGATTTCAGCATTCATTGATTTGTCCTAGACACGCATCAGAAACAACCACCTTGTGATAGCCAGTGGCCAGCAGCTAACAAACCATGCTCAACTCAGTGCATCCCATGACCACGGTGAGAAAGGAGATTTGGAGGCTTTGGCTCTGTCAGTGGGAAAATCATGGAAAATGCTTGGACATCAGGGTCACCTATTGTTGTGGTCAGCTTTCTAGTTGCTGCGCAGAAAGAACCCAAACAATAGCAGATTGTGGAGGAATGGGTTTATTAGGCTTATGGACTCGAGGGGAGACTCCATCCTGGCAGGGAAAACGATGGCATGAGTAGAGGGTGGGCATCACCTCTGCCACAGCACTGGAAACAGTGGCAGGAAGGTGTGCCAAACACTGGCAGGGGAAGCTGGATTATAACCCCATAAGCCCGCCCCCAACAACACAGCTCTAGCGAGGTTGTAATTCCCTAACTGCCATCAGCTAAGGATCAATCATTGAGAACACATTCATTTGTTTGTGGGGGACACCTGGATCAAACCATGACACCTATGAAGAACAACTCAACAGGGAGCTACATGTCCCAGAACCCTTGCTTCATGGCCACAAATACTTCACCAATGATGTCCTTGATTTTTGACTACACAAAGCACCCTTCCAAACCAGACCCATCTGGAGAGAGCTACCCAGACTTGGAGTCCATGTACCAGAAGGAAGGTTCTGGGCTTTCTCAGAACCCAAGTCTCAGTGGGCACTTACTTAATGCTTCAGGTGACCATCCCATCTGCCTATGGGACACCAAAGAAAGGAAAAAGGAAGCCGGGTGTGATGGTGCACGTATTTAATCCCAGCACCCAGGAAGAGAAGTAGGAGGATCACTGTGAGTTCAAGGTCAGCCTGGGACTACAGAGGGAGTTCCTGATCAGACCCTGCCTTAAAAAAAAAAAAGGAACAGGGGTGGATGAGAAGACTGTCCTTATAAGCAATAGTAGAAGGAACTGTGGAGATTGCTCAGTGCTTAAAGGTGCTGCTTGCAGAGCCTTGAAGACCTGGGTGTGATTCCCCAGTACCCACCTAAAGCCAGATGCACAAAGTGGTGCACATGTCTGGTGTGGTACGAGGCCCTGGTGCACCCATTCTCTCTCTCTCTGTCTCTGTCTCTGTCTCTCTCTCTCTCAAATAAATAAATATTTAAAAACAAACAAGCAGAAGTAGAAGGCATTCCCTGACATTGGCTCTATGATTCTGTTCAGGTCCATTGCTGGTGATCAGAACCTTGTAACTTGGGATACACTTCCAGCACCTCGGCTGGTGCTCACACTGCTGAAGTGAACTGTCATTCAATCCATGTGGGGAGCTCATTCCTGCCTCAGGATCAGCTGATGAGAAGTCTGAAACTTGAGTTGCATTCCTTTGAATCATAAGAATGAAATCTTCCAGGTTCCGTGGTTGCCTCACACTACAACGATTTTGGTTCCCAGTGGTGCTGATTGTGCACTGAATGTCTGAGATTTAAGTAAAATTAGAGAAACAATCCCCAGGAGATGCAGAAGCGAGCCCAGCAGAGGTGTTTATCTATCTGCAAGGGCCACACTGGCAAGGCATCCAACTAATTTCTCTGGGAATTCCAATGAACCTTGAGTGATTCATTCTGTTATCAGAAGATGATGTCATTCAAGTGTGACAAATGGAAGAGGTCATTTCCAAAGACAATGACCCTGAAGGAAGTGTGGGTCCAGAAGGACAAGGATCCTAGGCCTTGTGATTTTAGGCTCCCCCTTTTTCTCTTTGAACCCAGAATTTGGTTTAACACTGTTTTCTTGAGGCACGATCTTGCTCCAATGGAACTCACCACTCACTTTGTAACCCAGGCTGAGCTTAAACCCATAGTGATCCTCCTACCTCAGCCTTCCAGGGCTGGGACTAAAGCAAGAGCCACCATGCTGGTCTAACCCTGGTTTTGAGACAGACTTTGTTCAGCTATCTTACTAAATTAAGAACCACCAATAATGTTATGAACCCAAACAGTGGATGTCTTCTAAATCGTAATTGGAAGACTGAATTCAACAAAGCCACATATTATATTTAAATTTTCTTCAAGAATCTTCTAGCAACAAGCCCAGGCCTAAAGTGGCTACAGAAAAGGGCATATTATGTGTGATTATTCCATAAACCAAAGTTTTTCAGATTCTTAAATATCGGCTAGAGTAAGTAAGGAATAAAGTCAAGGGAGGTAGGTGTCTGAGCCATAAAGTATAGACATTGCAAGATGTCATTATTATTCAGAACTTTGGGGTGATTCAAGTCAGATAGATTCCCACTCTGCAGTCCTCATACCGGCCTTGCTGGGATACACATTTTCCTATAGACTGGCTCCTCTTGGTTTCTTGAGTTAAGATATGTTCTTCTTTCCCCGTTTATTTTTGCTCATTAGTGCATTGCTTGAACTGTTTTCATATTATTCCATTCCTTTCTGTGAAGTGGCTCTTGGTATTATTTTAGTTTATGCAGGTCCACCAAGTTGTAAGGATGTATACATATTTTCTTTGTGTGTCTATGTGTGGGCACACACGTGCCACAGCACTGATGCGGAGGTCCGAGGACAACGTTGGGGTGTTGGTGGTCCTTACTTTTCACCTTGTTTCAGTCTCTCTTGTCCAGAGCTGTGAAAGCCAGATTGGCCAGCCCACTAGCTTCGGGATTTTTCCAACTCCGCTTGCCACCTCTGTAGGTGTATCCATTGGAATGACAGATACCGGAGCCTCTGAGTTCAACTTTTCCAGGGAAAGTCATCAGGCCTGGACAACAAGTGCTTTTAACCACCGAGCCATCTCCCCACATTTATGTGTTTACCTGACTGTTATCCCACACATGAACTTTCAAGTTGAGAAAGTAAATTGATTGTATTTTTCAAATTAAATGAATCCTTGCTAGGGGTTTTTGTTGGTGGTGCTGGAGGGTTTGGGCCCTGACCATACCATCACCATTTTGGTTGACCTGCTTTATCATCAGACCTGTAACTCTCCACAAATAACTGGGCAAGTGCTTATAATGGAATAAATTACATTTCTTTTTCAAAAGATGATATATTTTAGATCATGTATATTTTATCATAATTAAAACTTTTTTTGGCTTTTTTAGGTAGGGTCTCCCTCTAGCCCAGGCTGACCTGGAATTAACTGTGTAGTCTCAGGGTGGCCTTGAACTCACAGTGATCCTCCTATCTCTGCCTCCCGAGTGTTGGGATTAAGGTATGCGCCACCAAGCCTGGCAAAATCTTTTTAATTTGCAAGCAGAAAGAGAGAAATGGGCATCTCAGGGCTTCCTGGCACTGAAACTAAACTCATGTGGGCACTGGAGAATCAAATCCAGGCTGGTGGGCATTGCAAGCAAGTACCCTGAACTGCTGAGTTCTGTTTTCAAGACAGTCTCTTGTAGTCCAGCCTGGCCTTGTTGTAAACTGAGGGTGACATGAACTTCTGATCCTCCTGCCTCTACCTCCCGAGAGTCCTGGAATTATAGGCAAGTGCCACCACACCTGGCTTTATGCAGTGCTGGGGATCCACCCAGGGGCTCCTGCATACTAGGCAGGCACTCTATCCACTTAGTTTCATTCCCAGCCTATAATTAAAACCTTAAGACAATAAAACATAACCCACCTCACAAAAAGGCAGGACTAGAGAGATTGCTCAGTGGTTATGACACGTGCCTGCAAAGCCTAACGACCTGGGTTCAATTCCCCAGTACCCAAATAAAGCCTGATACACAAAGTGGTGCATGCATCTGGAGTTTGTTTGCAGTGGCTGGAGGCTCTAGTGCACCCATTCTCTCTGTCTCTCTTCTCTCTCCTCTCTCTCTGCTTGAAAATAAATGAAAATATTTTTTTTAAAGGCAGAAAAGGCCAGGTGTAGTGACTCATGCCTCTAACCCCAGCACTTAGGAGGCAGAGGTAGGAGGATCACTGTGAGTTATAGGTCCAGGTAAGCCTGGACGAGAGTGAGATCCTACCCCAAAACAAACAAACAAACAACAACAACAACACTAAAAAGGCAGAAAGCTCCATGTGTCGTTGTGAGGCCCACACATACCAGGGACAGCACAGCCTGGGCAGGACTCAAAGCCCAGATCCCAAAATGCCCATCAGGCTGTGGCTGAGCCTCTGGGGCCCAAGGGGAACCTGAGGGGATAGAACTCAACCCTTGGCCTCCTCCCACAACTCCTTGCTGTCTACCATGCCTCTGCTCCCCCACCTCCCGCCCCCAAGTGCCTGGCAGACTCACACACCCCATCTGGGGCTCCTCCCCAGTGTCTTCCTCCATGTCTGGCTCTCTGGGACCATTTCTTTGGCGGTTGGAGTCGAACTCCACAAGGTGCCAGGCACTCAGTAGTTCGGATCTGGTGGTTTGCGGTGAGACTCAGGAATTCCCTGCGGGGTGGCTAGAATCAGGTTTGTCTGGTCTCAGTTGGGAAAGAGATTGTCCAGACCTATGTCATCTCTTCAGAGACTTTGATTGAGTCCTGAACATGGAGTACTCTCAGAAAGGGTCAGCTGGGAATAGGACCCAGGAGGGGTGTCCATAGTGAGAGCCTAGCCCTGAAGCAGTGTGCATGGGAGTGTGTGCGTGTTGGGAGGGGGGAAGTCTTCCGTAGGTAATGTCTGCAGAACACACAGTGCTCCCGGTGTGAATGTGTGCACACCTGTGCACACCTGGGGTGCTAGTCTAGGTGCTGTTCGAGCCCTGGAGATGTTCTCTCTGGCTGTGTGCGTGAGTCGTGGGCGCACAGGTGCCTACCAGGCGAAGACACGTGTGCACAGGCTGAAGATAACCATGGGTGGCTCTGAGTCTGGCGAGGGCCCAGCCACGGGGCTCGGAGCTGGCGATCACACAGACTCAGGGATGGGGCGATGCTGCTTGCTCTGATCCCTAACTCGTTATTAAGCTCCTCGCTCTTTGCAGACGCTCCCTGCGCCTCCCCCGCTCCTGGCTGCTGCGGCGCAGGCGCCGGGCCGAGCCGAGCGCCTACCGGGGAGCGGACGGCCGCGCTCGGGCCAGGGTCCCGGGGGAGCAGGTGAGCGACCCGCGCCGCGCGGCCCCCAGGGCCCTAGGCGAACACGCCGCGCCGCGCCAGCACCCCGCCTTCCCTGCTGGCAGTGCCCGCCTCGCCTCTGCTGGCATCCCCCTCCTCCCTCTGCCTGGCATCCCTTCTCCTCCTGCCTGGCATCCCTCCTCCCGCTCCCTGGCATCCCTTCTCCCCCCCGCCTGGCATCCCTTCGCTTCCCTCTGCCTGGCATCCCTCTCCTCTGCCTGGCATCCCTCTACTTCATGCCTGGCATCCCTCTCCTCTGCCTGGCATCCATGCTCCCCTTACCTGGCATCTCCCTTGTATCCCCTTGCCTGGCACCTTCCCCTTACCTGGGCCATTCCTCCTTCCTACCTGGCATCCTCTTTCTCCCTTCCTGGCATCTTCCTTCTCAATCTTTTCCTGGTGTTCCCCACCCCCTCTTCCTGGCACCATCCCCAACTGGATCCCTCTTCCTACCTCTCCCCTGACTAGCAAATTCCCGTAGCCCCGTCTCTGATACCTCATCCCTGTCTGGTAGGTTCCCTCTCCTCCCTCCCCTACCTTTCTACCCCCTCCACCTGCAGTCCCCCTCCTTGCCCACGTCTGGCACCCTGCTGCCTGACACGTTCCCTTCCCCTGTCTGGCATCACCCTCCTCCCACTTCCTGGCACCTCCTTCTAGCCTAGAGCTTTCCCCACCTGCTCATCCTGCATCCGTCCCCCCCCCCAAAACCCTTGTCTGACATCCTCTTCCTCCTTCCCTACCTAACACCTTCCCTCCTTCCCCCTGGCTACCACCTTCCCAGCTCCTTCCTGGACAGCCCTCTCTGATTGATATTCCATCTGTCTTCTCCTACCTCAGGACTTGACTCCTAGCTCTAGACTGATAGCCCTTCCCCTATGTGCACCTCCTTCCCTTAGTATCCCCTCTAGCTCCCCACCCCCACCCCATACAGTCCATCCCTCACCATTCTCAACACAAGCCTTTCTAGTTTCCATTCTTGGCCAACACTGTCTCTGCCCATGTGGTCCTGATGTCCCTGCGCCATTCTGGAGCCCCACACTGCCCCCCACACACGCCACTGCAGTCTCCTGACCCCAGCCCAAGGACTCCCTGCTCTTGGGGGCAGAGCCAGTGGGGGCAGGTCGGGATGAACCCAGGAGGCTATGAATAAAGGAGAACCTGGAGCGAGTGGCCAGTTGGGCACAGGCTGACCAACTGCCTGGCCCCCAGGTATTGCCTGATACCAGGTGTCATCCTGGCCAGCGCCAAAGTGCACTCTCCTCTTAAGTAGCTCTATACCCCAAAACTTACCTTCTTTGCTGGGGGCTGGGTTCTGCCTGGGGTCTCAGCTCCTGTCTATTGTTTCTTTGTCCCACAGGGCCTCATGCTACACTTACCCATGCCCTTTCCTTGGGCTCCCCCAGCCTCAGCTTGGCCCTTGCTGGCCTCAGGGCCTGGTCATTTTCTGCACAGCTTTCTTCAGACCTCTTTTGCAAGGGGGTATGGAAGACAGCTTTCCTCCCAAGGCCCTTTGGAATCTGCCCTAGGGGCTCAGGGTCCAGGCCACCCCTCCCATTGCCCTCTCTTTCAGATCCTCCTCAGCATGGCCCTTGGTGCTACAGGTGTGGCGGGCTCTGGGCCAGGGCACCGAGGGGGCACTGGATGAGTCTCCAGTTGCAGGACCCTGCCATCTATGACTCCAGGCCTTCAGCACCCACCCACCGTGGTACAGGTAGGCACTTCCTCTAGTCACCGAGAGCCCATGCTCTCACTCTGGCCACCCTCTGAACATTTGCTCCTATTGGACCCAAATGCCCAAGCAGTGCCCCTGCTTGTCTCTCCCAGAGTGGATCTCTCTCAAACCAATGACATCTGCCATTTATGTCCTCCCTCTACCCCTGCACTACCTCTTAGGAGTGTCCCCCTCACCTCCCTAGGCATCTCTAGGTCCACTTTCAAAGCCATCTGAACCAGGAACAAGTTAATCTGAAGCCAGATTATTGGTTCATTGAAAGTGGTGTGGAGATCTGCCTTCTCCCATGTCCTCCTCTCCACAGACACCCAGACACACCCTCTGCCCCCTCAGATAGCCCTGTACTCACAGACACATGCACACACCCTCCCTCGCCTCTAGCCTGTCCCCGTCACCACCGCCATGGCTCTCTGCTAGCTGAAGCAGTCTGCAGAGCCTCTGACACAACTTGGGTTCAGCAACCTGCAGACAGGCCCTGCACAGTGGAGGGGCACTGGTGGTTTTTCCCTGCCACTAGGCAGGCCTCAAAAGCTGGGTGTACTCCTAGGAGCTGGACCCTCCTGAGACTTTTCCCCAGGGAGAAAGAGGAAGACGGCTAATCTCTTCTTACACCAATCCCTCCAGAGGATTGTGCTAGGCTTTGGGATGGAAAAGCCACTTTCTTAGAACCCCATTGGTTCTGTGGTAAGGGCTAAAGGAAGTGTCATTGATAATGTGGGCCTCAGGCTCTGAGGAGGGAGAGATCGGGAGAGTCAGCTTGGGAGACAGGGCTTGCAGAGGCCTGGTGCTATGAGGCATGGATGGTCATAAGCAGACCAGGCCCTTTCTCTCTCTCTCTCTCTCTCTCTCTCTCTCTCTCTCTCTCTCTCTCTCTCTCTCTCTCTCTCTCTCTCATTCCTCAGAGGGGCAAAGAATAAGCTCCCTGATCGGCAGTTCTGTTCAGCACCCTAGCCTCTCCCCTACCCCAACTCCAGCTGGAACCATGCCCAGTACAAAATGGTGCGGGGCTCTGGCTGCTGGGGGCGCCCAGAGAATTAGAGCCACGCGGTGATAGTGAATGTCAGTTACCTGGCAGCTGAGACTGTGACTTGTGCAGGCGCAAGGTGGGCATGTCTGACTCCTCACCAGTCGCCCACAGGGCTCCCACCTTCTTCCTTACAACCTTGCTGGCACCTCAGGTGAAATGGGAGCCTCCTCCATGGTTTGTGGGGACTGTTTTTGTGCAGATCCTAAAGCATGGGGGTGACCAGATGGATTCAGCATGTTTTCCACAGAGACACCCTAAAGTTCTGGGGTGTCTGATGGTGAGGGGCAGGTTAATATGGGAGGGTGGGGACATTGAGGTTCCTGACAGGTGCACAGGAGCTGCCCCTTTGTGGTGAGACCTCATCAAAGGTAGCCTATTTGGGGTTCCCAGCAGCTGCAGGTGAGTTCCTGAACAGATGGGCATTGCGGGAGGGAGAGGAGGCCAGAGAAGACTGGGTTGGGAGACCGTGACACCTGGTCACTAGGGTGATTCCTGAAAGTCAGAAGTCCTCCTCCCACCCCACCCCTATGAGGTGGTGAGACACCAGAGATGTTTGGGATTGTATCTGATTTTGTTGTCACCGTGAACTTGAAATCAACCCTGAGCATGGTGGTAGGCTCCTGCTGGCCAGAGCACATGCACAGGCTTGGATGCCGACAAGCCCTGTGACAAGACCAAGCTGTGCAGCGGCTTAGTGTAGAGCAGCTGTGGGCTGCCAGACCCTGAGTGCTCCCTGTGCAAGTGCAAGTGAGTGCTCCTTGTGAATGAGCGAGCTTCAAGGGTCACTTGGAGGAGGCTTTGGTGCTATTAGGTGGATGAGCAAAGAATAGGGCCCTGGGCTTGGGCTGGATTCTAAAGCCTCTGGAAAGAACAGAGGGGCAGCCTGAGGCCTCTGCCACCTGCTGGTGAGTGCTTGGTCTAGGGACAGCAGTGTCCCTTAGTGGTGAGGGATGTGGGAACCCTGGGTAACTCCTAAGGGATCATGAGAGAGCTATTGCTCACTTGAACTGAGCCACCATTGGGGATAGCACACTTCCTGAGCTGTGAAACCAGTTTCTTTGTGACCTAACCGTACTTTCAGGGAATTTGAGAATGTGCCTCCCGAGCATGCTCCCCACACATGCCTTTACTGGAATTTATAAACTTGGATCATCTCCCACATGAACCATTTCCCTGGGCTGAAGAACATTCTGGGGCCCGCAGGGAGGAACAGTGTGCACTAAGGCAGGGGAAAGAAGCAGAGAGAAGGTGCCAGAGGCAGATATGTGTGGGCCTTACCTTGTTCCAGTAAGAGCTTGGGGGCTTTCCAAAGTCACAGAGGCAGGGAAAATTTGGACCAAGGGAGAGGAGGAGAAGATCCTGGCCAAGGCCAGCTTGTTAAGCACAAACCCTGGGGTCCTGTGACCCTGATACCACAGTTCACCCTGTCCTCAAGATAAAATCAAAACACCTACTCAAACCACTGGGATGTTTTGCCCTGGCTCTGGTTGGGTGGCATAAATGGATGCAGTGTGACAAAGATAAATAATGTCCTCAAAATGTTCCAGCAGTTTCTTAGGCATAGACTGGGCATAATACTGCCCTTGCTTAACCCAAAGATAAAATTTTAAAAGTACACCTAGAGGAAGGCATTGCCACCTTCAGGAAATATTTGCTAAGTTAGTATTTATGACAATGTTTCTGATAAATGTCGGGCAGAGGAAGTTTATCTAAAATGGAGTGTAAGCTCAGGGTCACAGTCTCTTGGTTGGGGTGACAGCTTCATAGAACAACACCGCGCCAGCAGGTGAGTTTGGACATGAGGAGGACCAACCAGCCACACTCCTTCCTTTAGGTTCCAGACCCTCTGAGAGCCAGAGCCAGAAGCCAGAGACACGTTAGCAAAAGGAAGCTAGACTGATGGAGGAGGCTGGATCATGA
>PVHP010000701.1:0-98697 GCA_004024765.1 Zapus hudsonius
TTTTTTTTCTTTTTATAGTCTTTGCCATGAAGATGAATAAGTATTTTCTTAGCAATACAAATGTTTCATTTTATAATTATGAATTTTATTGTGCTTTTTAATTCAATAGTAATATATTTTAATTATGTAATCTATAGAAACTAGTAATTAAGCAAAATAAGAAAACAAAATTACCACCAATACCAGTAGCCAGAGAGAACTACTTTAGAGAATTATGATACATCCAGAATCTTCTATAAATATAATATATTTTGATTTTGGTGCTAGGGTTGTATAAAAATGAAATTACCCTAAAGCCACTTCTTCCGACTCGGCATTATGTCATCATCATAAATTCTTCTGTATGATTTTAACTGCCTCCTAGTATTTCGTCATCATGCAATGTATCAAAATGTATTAAGCAATCCTTCCATTAAGCAATTAGATTACAGCCAGTCATTCATGATTATGAATGAACTGTAATGAATGGTTTTGTAGCTGGGTCTGTGCCAAATAATCTTATTAGACTGTGTCTGAATATTCAAGCCATCGAGTGTCAACTCTTAGTACCCATAAAAAGTGGATATATTTCGGGGATGGGGGGAACTCATGGCCTCTAGCCACAAAGATTATGATTAGACAGGTATGGAGGGGGACATGGGAATGAGAATCTTAGCAAGCTCCTTCTTTGACTCTTGCTGGGCCATTAGCACTACATTTGAGAAATAATGGCTTCAAAGCATGAGAAATACTGTTGTTCTTTACAATTCTTTGCAAAATATCGCTGTTTGGCCTTAAGATACATAGAGCTGTGGCGATCACATTTTTATTTTCTTCCAAACAAGGCCTCCCACCTTCTACCCGATAAACTGGATCTATTTTTATTTTTAAGATATTATTAATGAACATTGGTCTGGCACATGAAAAGTCTCCTTGATAAACTGTTTTTAAGCGGGAAATTGTATGGTGCTTTATTTTTACTTATTTATTATATTTTGTACTATATTACTTTTTTATCTTTACATATGAACATGATCATAAAGTTCATTTTATAGGAATTATTTTCTCAAATAAGTTACCCTTTTGGCAGTTTCATTGAAAAGGTGATTGTGTAAGTACTGCCCTTCTATTAAGCAGCCTGGATTATATAAAGCTTTTTGGCAACCCCACGGCTCACACCCATACTGGACAGCTGAGCACTTAACAACACGATGTTAGCTCCAGCCAGCTACATTCAGTGTGAAGCAAGCTATGCTGGATTCATCCATCGCTCCACTTATTTCTTCCTGAGCAGAGGTATTCACACATGTAACTTATTAACTTAATTACAACCTATCAGCAGTCCAAGAGTGTGGGTCAGATTTGCAGCTCTATTCTTATCTGAACGTCCTCAGAACATGAAATCCCAGAATATCGTATGTGTATGTTTTCTCTTTATACTTTTGCTTTTTCCATCTCACTAACCATAGTTTGTACCATAGGTTGTTGCAAAATCAGAGTATTTCTGACCAGAAAGAGGTATTGGGTTTTACTCTGTACACAGTCTTGGTTTTATGACTAAGAAGACAAATGCCAGGGAAGGGTTAGTAACTGTAAGACCAAAGGAGAAATGAATGCACGGTGTGGTTACACTTCCTATCTCGTGATTTAATCATAGACTACCATTAATTGCTAATATGTACGTAGGGCTGTTCTGAGTTCAGTTATGTTACTCTTTCTTGTGTGTGAGAGAGAGAAGAGAGGAGAGAGGGAGACAGAGGGGTGTGTGTGTGTGTGTGTGTGTGTGTGTGTATGTGTGTGTGTTTTCACGTTTCAGGAGTGCTGGTCTGCCATGTGTACATGTGGAGCTCAGACAACAGCTTTAGGATCAGACTTCACCTTCCACTTCATTTCCAGGCAGGGTCTCTCAATGTGCACTGCTCCATTGGCCAGGCTAACTGGCTGATGAGCTTCCAGGAAATTCTATCTATGCCTGCTGCCTTGCCATAGGCATCCTGGGATTTTAGAAGCCCACCATATGGGGTCTGGGTTTTGGGATTCCAAACTCAGACTTGTGTGGTTAACTCTTTATCAACTGAGCCATCTCCACAGCCCAAGTTCAGTTAATAGTTTCTGCAGTGAATGCCTGAGGCTTATGAAGTTGTAGTGAATTAGTGAATGTTCTCTTCTACTAGTAAACATCCTATTAGGGGTTGTGCTCATAAAGGCAGTGTTACAAAGTGATTTTCAGCCCAGTCTTTAACTAAAAGAGTCTTCAGAGCTGGAGAGATGGCCCAGCAGATTAGGTGCTTTCCTGCATACCCTAACTCTAACTACCTGGGTTCGATTCCCCAGTACCCACATAAAGCCTGCTGCACAAGGTGGTGCTTGTGTTTGGAGTTAGGTTTGCAGTGGCTGGAGGCCCTAGCATGCCCATTCTCTCTCTCTCTCTTTCTCTCTCTCTCTTCTCTATGCTTGCAAATAAACGAAAAAATAAATACAAATTAAAGGATTGGATTTTAATTTGTAGTCTGACCAGCCATCCTGGTTTTCTTGGGAGTGGGATGTTTCCCTCTACATGGAACTTTGTATGTTAATATCAAACTATCCCAGACAGACGGAGTTATTTGCTCTCCTATTTGCCATGTGGTGCTTTGCCCAGTGAATGCTATTTCATAGATTTCTATTTCTTTTTAATATCTTATTTATTTAGTTTCAAGCAGATATATATAGAGAGAAACAGAGTGAGGATGGGTGCACCAGGGCCTCTAGCCACTGTAAAAGAACTCCAGATGCACAGGCCAATGTGCACCTGGCTTTACATGGGTGCTGTGCCTTAACCACTAAGAAATCTCTGCAGGCTGTAGATCTTTAGTTCCTTATTATAAAATGAGAAAAGTGGAAGGAACTATTTTAGGGGATTTTAATATAAATTAAACATGGAATGAGTAAATCACATTACTGCATTAGCTCAATAAATACTAGCAATTATTATTCTCCCAAAGCACAGATCCTTCAGGATATAGATCTTCAGATCTAAGGTGTCAAATAAATGAGCTTTGTTTTAACTTTAACCACTTTTTCATTGCTGGATATCTTTCTGTTACCCCTCTTGTCAGTGAACTTAGACAGTGCCATTCAAGGATGAATAGAGTCTGCCATTGTAAATCCTTTCACAGTACAAGAGAGGGTGTTAAGAGGAGACACATTTTCTCTTTGGAAACCAAAGAAAATGAGTATCAAAAACAGCATGGTGGTGTGGGAATAAAGAAGCCTTGATCAGATTAATAACAAGTGTTATTCTGTTGAGTACAAACTCTATTCTAGATATTTCTGCTTCAAACACTTCATGTCTGGCTCAGACAATGATCTGGAGAAGTAAATATCATTTCCTCAACTTTCTGCAAAAATAATCTCAAATTTTTGAAACATATGCTTAGTTAAATACACACAGAGAATGCTTAATGAGGAATATAACAAAGATTTTTATCTAGCTCTGGGAACTCCTAAGTTTTTGTGATTTTTTTTAAAGATTTCCACGTTTATTTTGTTTCAGAAGTATGTGAATTTAACACAAAGTTGTTTAACAAAAACCAATCTCAAGGTATCTGTAGGAAATAACTTCTCAAACGCTAACTAATCTCATTTTTGAGCTTGAAAAAAATGTCTGCTTAACATGCAAAGATTACTCATATTTTGTGGATAAGAAAGCAAAACCAAGAACACAAAAACCTTAAACAAGGTGTACTCTTTAAGAATTGCAACACATCGAGTATGTTTACTTCACTGTTTTACTTTTCTTCCCCCTTTCTGCATTGTTACTGAGGGGGGCCATGTCTCTGGATATTCTCCCCCACCATGGCTCTTACATTCTATCAGCCCCCTCTTCAGCTCAGTTCCCTGAATCATGATGGGTGAGTTTTGAGTCTGTTTTGTTATTGAGATCTTAAGCATCTCTGTTTATGTGATTTTAATTTACAACCAAGAAGATAATTTTTTATAAATCTTTTTGCCCACTTGGGTGTGCCTCTTCTCCTACAAAAGCCAGGGAAAAAATAAGGTATATATCATTTGTGATTTTTTACCAGCCTACCAGGCAATCAGCTATGAAAATCACGTTTGTTATCATTTAATGTTTGTGGGTAAATATTGGTCTTATTTTTTATAAAAAAGAAATCCACCCCTTAGAAGTGTTAGACAATATATGAAGAATTCTGCAAGGACTCAAAAAAATCAGCACTTATTAAAGCATATTATAGCATTTGATGATATGATTCTGAATTATAGGGATACAATAATTGTTACTAGAGCAGGATTTCAACCACTTAGAACTTTTGCTCATGGAATATCTTCTCAACTAACATCAAAATATTACATCTTGAGAAATTCAAGGTTATGCTTCCTTCACACATAGCAAGTTCAAGACCAGCCTGGGCAGGGGTAAGGGTAACACTCCTCATGTGCTAACATTTTCTTCATAAGTATCTGAATCGGAGAACATACATCTTGGCACATGAATTGTCTCAACATATATTATAAAATTAATTCTTACACTTCATTTAATAGAACATAGATTTTGAATTGTTCATACACAAAGTCCATGAATTCCAAAATTCCTAATGATAGAAATTCTTATCACAAAACATGCAAAAAATACCAGGGAACTGGCACCACTTAAAAATTAACCTAGATTTTGGTTATGAATTCTAATCTTTACACTAAATTTTAATATCTTAAATTTGGTTTCCAGTTATCAGTTTTTCATGCTTTGTATGAGTTTCATTTAATTTTTTTTTTCCTCAGGAAGACATGAAGTATTTATGTAGTGGCAGGTGTGAACAATTACATAGTGGAACATTCTGGAAGGTGTGAACAATTACATAGTGGAACATTCTGGAAGGTGTGAACAATTACATAGTGGAACATACTGGAAGGTGTGAACAATTACATAGTGGAACATACTGGAGGTGTGAAGAATTACATAGTGGAACATGCTGGAAGGTGTGAACAATTACATAGTGGAACATTCTGGAAGGTGTGAACAATTACATAGTGGAATATACTGGAAAGTGTGAACAATTACATAGTGGAACATACTGGAGGTGTGAACAATTACATAGTGGAACATACTGGAAGGTGTGAACAATTACATAGTGGAACATTCTGGAAGGTGTGAATAATTACATAGTGGAACATTCTGGAAGGCAGGAAGCATTTACATAGTGGCACATACTGAGACTGATTGACTCCATAGACTTTCTGAACTCTTGCCTTAGGCTTCTGAGGAAACCTTGCATTCCAGTAATGAAGAGGAAGACCCTTTCCGAGGAATGGAGCCCTACCTTGTGCGGAGACTTTCCTGCCGCAATATTCAGCTGCCTCCTCTTGCCTTCAGACAACTGGAGCAAGCTGACTTGAAAAGTGAATCCGACAACATCCCTCGGCCCACCAGCCTCCCCCTGAAGATCCTCCCCCTGATCGCCATCACGTCTGCAGACTCCAGTGGGTGAGTGCCAGTGATGTTTCTCCTCCTTTTCGTCTTTGCCATGGTGGCTTTTATCTGTAGCCTTTTGAGGGTGCATTGCTTGACTCCAATGGGATGTCAATGGTATTTTGAGAATTAAAAGACTTTTCTCAGATGACATCTCCATCAGGATGAGGTATTTTAGCCAAATTATCTTATAAGACAGTCTTAAAATGTATTGGTGAGTGCTCATAAGAATCCAAAAAGAAAAATTTGTACTTGCAAAATGAATATTGGCCCTATAATGGTTTAATAAAGAATTCTTAAAAAATGATAGCTTATGGATGAATTACCATGTAGGCATACATACACAGAAATAGTAAGCAATGTTCATTGAGGCAAAGAGGATTTTGAATAAAGGAAAGATTGTACTGTAATTAGAATGAGAGGAAATATGCAATTATATTCATGAGCCTAGAAATTTGGCCTTAGGGACTTTGAAGTGTTACCAGAATGCTGTTTTAGTTCTTTACATATATTAGTCTTACTAATTAAAAATGGGTTCACTGAAGCAAATCTCCAGCTTGTTACTTCTTGCTTTCTACAATATATTATGTCATTCTTTCATTTGGACTGTCGGCCAAGTGGAGTGTTCACTCTACCAACAGTATCACCTAATTTAAAAATATGAAAGAAAACAAGAAAAATGGCCACTGTTTCTTCCTGTAGGAGCAACACTTTAAACAAGCCAGTGGCCCATACGTAGATCCCTGAGCTTTGGCTAAGGCATAGCAGAACAAATCAATTTATGCTGCAAATATGGTTCTTCTTCATTCTCTGACAATTGAGTTATTTCTTAGGGAAGTGCTTTTCTGATTGTACAAAAATTTGTTAAGAAAGGGGCTCAGTGGTTAAGGTGGGTGCCTGCAAAATGTTACACATGATCTGGATTCGATTCCCCAGTACCCACCATGTAAAGCCAGATGCACAAAGTGGTGCATGCATCTGGAGTTCCTATGCAGTGACTGAAATCCCTGGTGTACCTATTCTCTCTCTATCATCCCTCTTTCTCTCTTTGGAAATAAATCACATATAAAAAATAAGAAATTAGCTCAGTCACTCACCTCTCTTGGATTGGATTTCACTGTATAAATTGTAACTGACCAATCCTAAGGCAGTATGCTAGGAAAGATTTGAAGGAATTACTAATAGGTCGATAAGAATGCAACAGATTATCATTTTATGTGATGAAAACAAGAAATATGCCATGTGGATATTTTTTTTGCTTGATGAAACCTGTATAAAGAAGAATATGGATGTACAGATCAACCTCATACTAAGGCAATTAAGGGAATTCTATATGGTCATTTGCCCCAAACTTCCTTGAAAATTACCTCACCACTTAAAATTATTTCCCATATCTCTGGGATGAATATCACCAGTGTACTTTTGTGCAAAGGGGAGGGTTCAGATTCTATGTGTGTCAAGGGTTCCCAAGGTCACGCCGACTTCAGTGAACTTCAAGGAGAGCTCGCAGAGCAGAACTCATTGTCATATTCATGGCTATGATTTATTATAGCACTAGATTCAAAGCAGAATGAGCAAAGCCCAGCACACATGGGGAAGAGGGCAGTTGCAAGCTTGCACGATTCCCCCCTCCAAGGGAGCAAAGCTGGACATACTTCCTGCCTCCAACAATGAATTGCACTTGTGTAAAGGTTTCATTGAGGTTGCCCTATACCAGAGATGCCTGCTAAGATAGAAAGGAGAAACCACCCAGAATTTTGCTCCTGATTCAGAAAGTCCAGTTAATATGGACTTGCTATATTTGTTCCAAGAAATTGTCTATGTGCATTTAGCACATGGCATATCCTGCTTTCAAGCGCTGTTCAATTATTTTGGGGACAACAATAGAGGTTCTCCTTACTTCTGCTTTGCTTCTGAAAGTAAACACTTGCTGATTTCTAAATGTTTCCCTGCTCACCATCCTCAGGAAGAATCATGAATTCCTTCTGCCTCAACTCAGACACTGACTTATGTTTCCTGGGTGGGCCATATACCCCCAGATACCCTATACATGGCTTGCACTCCCTGAGCAGAAGAGGGGGTGCAGAGGAAGGGAAGGGGAGGTGGGGCTAAATCTCTAGTTGTTTCACTGCCACATCAGCTATAAGAATAGGAGGACAATGGAGCAGTTGTTTTCTTGTGATATGATGACACAGATCTGGATGGATGTATATTATTCAGGAGTATGTGGGGTGGAGAATATTATCAACTACACTGCACATTTAGATCAATGTGTCCAACAAAGGAAGGAAGGAAGGAAGGAAGGAAGGAAGGAAGGAAGGAAAGAAGGAAGGAAGGAAGAAAGGAGATAGAGAGAGAGGGAGGGAGGAGAAGAGATGGAGGGGAGAATTTAAAGGAAGAAATGCTCACTGCTTGGAATGAAATAAATTGTTCAACAGAAATGAGTCAATTATTTAGTTACAGAAGACTTCGCTTCATGAGTACCTTTCAGGCATATTTCTACAGGTTGTGTGTCATTCACAGGAGGCTGGTCCCAGTTGCCAGTGATGCCAAATTACTTGATCAAGTGCTCATTGCCCAGTCTTCTTGAGTACAAACAGTACACTGGAGTGAGCATTTTAAAAAAGTAGACTTTTAGCATTTTATTATTGAACTGAAATCCAAACAGAAAAAAAAATAAAAGGAAGGAAAACAGAAGCCTGGTTAAAACAGACACCTGTTATCTTTCAAGGCTGTGATTTTGACTTTGGAAAGTAATAACAGTGGGCAATTCATTTTTGAGATATTTTGATTATAAGGATTTATGAAGCTAGGAGGTTGTATTTGACAGTCTTGTTATACTAAGCTTGCACCTTCACACTGAATATGTGTTCAAGTTTTAGATTTTTCTGCTAAGGCCTTAATAAACATTGCATAGAAAATTACAACCTGAGATGTAATACTTTTTAAAACTGACAAACGGGACACATAATTGTGTTTTAAGTTTTTAAATTTTGCTTTAAAACATTGGCTCTGGTTTAATTCAATTTAGTCTGATGTTTGGCTTTTAAATTTGTGATTTTCCAGATTAAACTTGGACTCTTAGAACCATGGAGAATTCTTTTCATTACTAGATTCCTTGTTTTCAAAAAAAATAGTTCCAGAATTGGTAGTGATTCTTGGATCTAATCTGAAATAAACAATGAAGCATGACTTACTGACTTTTGTCCTTCCGCACAGTTCTCACATCACCTGTGTGTTCTCAGTGTACAAAATAACAAGGTCATTGCCAAACTCCACTCTCTTTATTCAGATTGTAGTTCCTATTGATCTTGTGGTACTTCCTGGAATCCTCATTAAGCATAAGCTAGTTATGTGATAGTCCACAATATTTTTTTTGGGGGGGGTGGAAGTTCGAGGTAGGGACTCTCTCTAGCCCAGGCTAACCTGAAATTCACTCTGTAGTCTCAGACTGACCTTGAACTCACATTGATCCTCCTCCCTTTGCCTCCCAAGTGCTGGGGATTAAATGCATGTACCACCATACCAATGTTTTGTTCTACACTCTTGTGCTTAGTGTATGTTGTATCAGGGAAGGGTTTTCTTATAAGTTGCTTTATTATTTTTAACATTTTTATTGACGACTTTCATAAATATAATTTCTCATAAAACAAAGGCTTCTATTTTATCAGGTACTCAGCATCTTCAAAACATTGAAGAGCATGGAAATTTGAGCATTTAGTATACCTCTCCTCTCCATTTTCGAACTTTCTTGTGCTTACTTGACTGACTTGTTTATATACTAGAGATTGGTTGAGTGTCCCATGACTTCTAACAGTGAATCCACTGAAACATTTTCATTATTGAAAGTAATAAGAAACAATAATATGCCAATCACCAGGCAGAATTAAAAAAAACAATTTCTTAATGGTTTTTAATCACAGAATACCATTGTCTCAATCACCAGGTAGTTCATTTTCTATAACCACAACATTGTTGACTATCATTTTTGTAATGCAAGACCATTAGTCACATTTACGCTTAGGGTGGTGTATAATTATTTATAATGTGTGCAATTTCATCTCATTTTTTATGACAAAGGTAAGTAAAAACATTCAAAATGCCATTTATTTAATTACCATGCATCTATAAATGTGTAATCGCATTTGAACTTAATTTCAACCAAGTGAATCACTTTGAGAAATTCAAAACAAGAAAATTGTGCTCAGCTAAAATTCACGATAAAATTCTGATGGCTTCAAGCACTTGCATCCGAAGAACAAAAGGACGAAGAAAATGCTGTATGTAGAAAAGAATCTACAGGAAGAAAGATGTGATCTCCTTCCTGAGTTAACATACTTGATTCCCACTGAAAAATGTTCCTGCTGGTTATAGTTCTAACAATTTATGATTTAGATCTCATCTCTCATTCTCTTATCAATCTCATTCATTTACAATTTCCTCTTTACTGGAAATAAAGTAGAGGGAGTCAGGTGTTTTAAACTCTTCCCTAAATCCACAGAATCCAATCAGTTTGTTGATATCATTTTTTAGCATGTCTGGGTGATGGATGGTATTTACTTGATACATTAGCGTCATGCATACTGACATTGATGACTCAGAAACTGGGAAATGAAACCTTTGTCCACATTTCCAACCATCATTTATCTCAGGGTGTTCTGACATTTCACATAATATAATTTCTGAAGAATTGTGACTAGTGTTAAATATCATAAACACAGACTGTACATACCCTGCTCTTTGAAAGCTTTATATAGACATTTGAAACTTCAGAATTCATTAAAGAATCTAACATATATCAACAAGGTTTAAAATACAGAATATATACAATGCAAATATACCTCCACATCGATTTTCTGGAATTGTTTCATTTGTTGGTCATGCGTTTCAAGCCTGATTCCTCTTGTTACTCTTCTACTAAGATTTTTCTGTCTCTGTTAACACATTACATATATTATATATATATATGTATATATATATAAAATGATATATGTTATATATGAACATGTTATATATACACATGTTACATATATTATATATGTGTATGTATATATAATGCTATATATAATGTTATATATATATGTTATATATATATGTGTGTGTAATTTTTACAAAATAAACTTAAAAACAGCAAAAGAGTACATGCAAGTGTAACATGTAAACACACATCACCTCAGTTTATCTTAGTTATGTGTTAATATGTTATCTTTACATTTCATTTAACAAACAGTAGCTCTTATTTGTTGCATCTTGAGAGTCTAGAAATAGAACATTCATCAAGACAAACATGGCCTCTTTCTCATCAGGGTGTAATGTTAAAAGTAGGACACACACAAGAACATAGTGATGATCTTGTTTGTTCCATCTAGTTGGAAATACTACTGAGGACCTATAGAATAACATGGGTGTGATAAGCAGTGTCACCTAAGTTGAGTCCTAGAAGAAGATGGCACTGAGTTGCATGAAAAGGGGAGAGTTGAAGCAGTGGATCTGCATTTAGATATGAACACATTTGAAACCCAGCTAGACCAGTAGGTTTGATGCGAAGTACAACTGATAATAGTGGCCATGAATTTTTCATGTGATCAATATATGAAGCATGGATGTATTTTGCAGTTGGACAAAAGGCTGCAGTAAAATCACCAAATGTAAACAAATGGAAGAGAAGGTGCCACGTGAGAAAAGTAGGGCAAGGGATCTGAGGGTATTTGTAAGAGAATAAAGGCAATGATTAATTGCAAGTATGGTGCATATGGAAATGTGTGACTTTTTTGGTATCAAAAGTCTAGAGAGTGTTTAAGGTCTTTGTGAGGCCAGGGTGATGGTTCTGTGGATAAAAGGCTTCAGCATGAGCATGAGGTCTTGAGTTTAGATCCACATGATGGGTCTTGAGCT
This sequence comes from Zapus hudsonius, assembly GCA_004024765.1. Lineage (NCBI taxonomy): Eukaryota > Metazoa > Chordata > Mammalia > Rodentia > Dipodidae > Zapus > Zapus hudsonius. Next base: position 11,345 of record PVHP010000701.1, read on the forward strand.
CCATGACCATATAAATGCCAGGTGGGCATGGGAGCCTACCTGTTTTCCCAGAACTGAGGAGGAAGAATTATAGGTTCCCCTGGGCAGGTTGGCTAGTTAGACTAGGTGAAAGGCCTTACATCAGGAAATGACTTTAGGGAACTATGAAGACACCAGAAGTTAACTTGTGCCTCCTCATATACATGGATACATGTGAGTATGTGCCTGGATATATATAGGCAGGCTCACACTCATATATACATGGACACACACACAAATAAACATGCAAAAAAGAAAATTAAGAGAAGTGTTCAAGGATGTTAAAGTTCTCTAGATGAACAGCAGGTAAAATGAAATACAATAAATGATAAATCTAGAAGAACGGACATTGTGTTTGGAAGGTAGGAAGACGAGCCTGAAGATTTAAGCAGTAGAGGAAGCAAAAAGTGTGTTAAATATGGGAGTGATTGACGGCTCAGGGGACATCTGCCTGGGAATAGACGTAATCAAGAACTGAGAGCCTGAGGGTGAGGTGACTCTACCTTATCACTGACCTCACCCAGAAGAGTGCCAGGATCCAAGGTTTCAAGGTGATGGAAAGTCAGCAGATTTCAGTAAATGGAACAGAGTTATGAAGAACCTGTTAATATTCCAAGATGAGGTTGATGGCACAGATGTCAAAGGAGAGGTTTTCACAAGGAAGTGGAGAAGCAATGATCAAGTTTCCATGTGAGTAACCAGGACCACATCTCAGCTCAGACAACCAGAGCAGCCTTCCCTCCATGTGCACAGTGGCTTCCTCACCCAACAACCTTGAAGGTCAGAAGTTAGGATGTGTGATGATTAGGTTTTGTTGTCAACTTGATCTTTTTAATTATCTTGGGCAGATCTCTGAGGATGTTGGTAGGCAGCCTCTCAGTAGGGGGTAGGATATAAAGAAACTAAGGGGAGCTAGAAATTAACATCCCTTCCTCTGTGGGCAGTGCACAAAGGAAATTCCAGAGACTCAGGAAGCCATTAAGTCTGAGATAACCCTGCCTCACCTCCTCTGCCCACCTCCTTGCCTGTCTCCCTGCCTGCCTGGCTGCTGGTGCTTGTCTTGCATCTCTTCCATCGCCATTGAGGAAACAGAGCTTCCTCAGCCCTTCAGCCTGAACTGAAGACCAGCAGCTCCCCAGGAAGCCTTTAGGCCTTCAGTGCTGGATTAGGACTGCTGCAGCCTCCAGCCACATGTACTGAGCAGAGACCTATTCCATGACTCTTCAGTTTGCAGACTGCTATTTTGGGACTGCCATGAGCTAATGAAATCAACCCCCTTTTTGTTTACTACAGTTCATTCTGTTGATTCTGTTCCTCTAGAGAACCCTGACTAATACAGGATGTAAGGAAACTACACTAGCAAAGATGAAGGGAAGCCTGTTCACCATGAACAGAAGGTTCCAAAGCACCAGACTGAGAATTTGGGGAAGAAAGAGAGTGGAGAATTAGACAAAGGGGCAGAGCACCCTGTGGTTGAGACATTAAAAGAACACAAAAAAGGAAAACTGTCTATCTCAAGAGATTCTCTGAGATATGAGTATTGGAGCTGAATTCCTAAACAGTCCCAAGCACTGATCCCTGTGACAGGCAGTTGTTCATATGGAGAAATAGAAGCAGAACATGGCTTGTAAATCTTGCAGAAAGGACTCACTATGGCATTCTTGGGTTTCTACTACTTTCAGAATCTACTGGAAACAGCAGTTGGTTCTGGTATTTGGAGATTTTATCACCTTTCAAGTTACTGAACAGTTTGCTGGATTCTTGTGGAATATGGAGGAGTTAACATTCATTTTTTCCCCTAAAGATGTGCATGCTTTGTCATTTTCAGTCAGAGTATATTTTCAACCTTTTTTATATCCAGCTCTCATTATTTCACCACTTATTATAATAGTATAAGTATCCTGGGTTAGCTTTCTCATTGAGAATTTCCTTCCCCAAATTGATCAACTCACATTGATATAAACACGACTGCTTCCTTAAATAATCCTCAAACACTATTTCTGGGATTCAAGCACTATTTCAGTTCATCATGCTGCCAATTTTGGCAAAAAAATCAAGAGTGAAATTGAATTCCACATGGACAAATCTATTTGTATGAAACATTCTTCGGTAAATTGAATCACTCTTGTGGCCTTGGTGGAAAAAATGAACATATGTTTTTTTCCCTTGAAATTGAAAGCAGTGTATTATTTTTAGACTTTAATTTATAGCAACTTTCAATCCATTATTTTTCATTGTATATCATCTGATATAATTGCATGTTTTAGACCTTGTGAAACAAAACTAGATTAGACATTTAGATATGCACAAAATTTTATTCTGGTGTCTTCTTTAACTCCAGTGATATTTTAAAAAATTGTTATAACCTAAATTGAAATAGCACTTGTGACTAGAATTTAGTAACCATATAGTATATTGGGCTCACAAAATGACTTTGCAAAGAGGCACCAGTGGTGTTCCACAGAGACCTAATCAGAGAGGGTTCCATTTGTCTTGAGATGAATTGTGAAGGTTAATTGATTTTCAGAATACTACGAGAGAAAAATAAGACCAGAATCTACATGTCATTGTTTTACCTTATAAATTCTGTTAAATTTTGCCAAGTACCCGATGAGAAAAATAAGATGGGGCTAATAATTTAAGTGAATTGTTTCCATGAAATGTCTGTGTGCCTAAGACACCACTGGCTATTGGAAAAGCTGTGAATGGATGAAACAAAGACTCACATTCTCTAAGACAATTATGGTAACTGACAGCATGGAAGGATTTAGAACCCATTTGGGAGAAAAGCCAAATCCATAAATATATTCATGTTAAAGTTACAGTACTACAAAGTATGTGCCTATATGTAAGGACTGGAATGCAATACAAAAGGAATTTCCTGAAATCACAGGTATATGCTTACATTTTTTCTTACTTAGATTTCATTTTATGATAATACATTTGTATTCCATCAATGGGATTGCATTAAAAGCTTTATAAACGATTATACTCATCAAAGTCTCCACTGAGCCCTAGCATATGACAGACACTGCTTAAGGAAATGATGAGCAGATAAAAATAAAACTCATATTTTGCTGCTCATATGAAACCAACTTGGAAAATTTGATAACTATTAAGATGAATACAAGAACATCTCAGACTGCCCAGATCATTTTATGTAACCATCCTTCTCTTGCAACCAACTCCCAGAAAAGATCCTGGAAGAACCTGTTGATCAATAAAAACTAATTATTAGCTCCTATAAAATCAGGGAGAACACCACCTCTAAACTTAATAGTTTTTTTTTAAGAAAGGTAAAGATGTGGAGCTTTAGAGTTGGGTATGGGATCCTCGTCTATGAGAAAGAATTAGGATTAAGCCGAATTCATGACCAAGTAACTCTTAAAGTGCTATGAGGCAGTCAGATCAGCAAGTGTAGTCTTATTAAACAAACTCTGTTACTTTGTTTGTTGTCTTAATGAGCAAGCCTTTTTCTAGAACAAGTAACTACATCACTTTTGCCTGGTCCCTAGGTAGGTCAAACACTGAGGCACATAAGCTTTAACCCAAAAATGTTTAATATCAGGATAGGAAAGTGTTTTGGTTGCTGTGCTTACTTGCCTTGTGAATGAAGTTTGGTTTGGTACTCATTTAGTAAGCAAGCATGTGTTTTGTCCCTTCTTTTTTTAAACAGCATAAAATTTATCATCACCTATTTTCCTTGGACACATAGGAACCCTGTCCTTTCGATCATTAGACAGATGAGAACTTAAGGAGATAAGGTTCTCAGATGGACAACTCCTTTAGCCACTTGGTAACTGTGATGGTTAAGTTTGGTTGTCAACTAGACCTGTTAGTAATCCACAGTTATCTTGAGTCTTGTGTAGCAAATTTCCTCAGAAATGAGAGAAAGGAGGCTAGGGGGATTTAGCTGTTAGCTAGAAACAAACATCCCTTCCTTGGAAGGGCAGTTCAGGAAGGAAATTCCAGAGACTTATAGGAAGTCAACACTTCCTCTGTATTGCTGGTGTGTCTGTGTGGTGTTGGTGATGGCCTCGTTCTCTCTGTGTCTCTCTGTGTGTCTCTCTGTCTCTCTGTCTCTCTCTCTCTGTTTGGAACCGTGAAAGGGGATCAGCTTCCTTTGCCATTATGGAACTTCCCATGGTTCTGTAACTTCAATAAATCCCTTGCTCCCATAACTGTGTCTGGTTTAGAGGTTCATCCAAGTGGTATGTGGCTGACTATGACAGTACCCAATACTCTTCTGTTTTGGAGAAACCTTGGGGTAGGTAAATTAGAGGACCCAACCTTCCACTATGAGGCTGGGTGTGAACAGGTATTTCCGGATCACCCATCTGGAGTCAGAGTGAGGTTCTTTGCTTCAATGTGCTCAGGATGGTTCTCACAACCAGGATACATACTCTTAAGGGCATGGCTGAGACTCATGATGTCACATGAGCCAAGGTTGAGTGGAAAGACTAGTAACATGGTAGGTGTGGCTCTTGAGGGTATGGCCAGGGTCACTGAGTCCTGCTGTTGAGCAGTGTGATTCCAGGTAAACCGCTCAGCCCCCAGCGACTCCCTGCTTTTACTGCATTCTATTCAGATCTGGTTGTTCAAGTGCTCTGTCCATTCCGAGTTCTACCTGTTCCTCTTTGGATGAATCATGAGTCTTATTTATATGAGTTGGTGTTAATTTCTGCTATTTGTTACTCAGAGCCCTGGCAGGTACACAACCCTTGAATTGATTAGGAGATATTATCAACTCTAAAAATACAGGAAGGGCTCTGGATTTTCTTCATTTTCATGTAAGTAATAAGTTAGTAGGAGGAACCAATGTGAAAATCTGAGTTTCTTTTTGATGTGTTATTTCTTATGTAAAATGATAACAAAACAAAACAAAAACCAGAGGGTAGCAGAGAGAAGAGTCTCTTGAGATATGTCCCTGGCAAAGTTTGTAAAGCTCTCGATAAGGAGACAAGGATGGAGCTCAGTTATAATTATTCCCTTTTGACTGTTCAAGCTGGTAGGCTTAAAATGGACTCCTAATGAGAGTGGTTTGCACCACAATTAATTAAGTGCATGAGATTACAAACTCATGCCTATTCCTCCGGAGAATATTCTTTCTTCACAAATTCTGTGTTGTTTTAATATCTCTGCCTCAGAGCTTACTCTCACCCTCCCTCTCTGCCTTTCCGTCTCCCTGTACTTCACTCCCTTTCCACCTCGCCACCCACCCACCCCCGCTGTTGAAGGACTTAGTGCTGATTGCTGTCAGTCTACTGAGAAAGAATTCACTCTGAGTAGTATAGCAAAAATTTGCCTAACTCTTTCTCTAGTGCTTCTTATATCAGTTATAAACATTTTGGAGGTAATCACGAGTGGGGGAGGGGACTGTCTCCTAAGCTTTGGTCACAGGTGCCCTTGTCCTTCAAGAGTGATTTCTCTCTGTGGTCATATATATATCTGTGTATATGTGCATACCTTGTATAATCCCTGAGAAGAATTCTTTGAGAAACAGATCATTCCCCTAAACTTTTTTTCTTATTGCATTGTTTGGTTGGTGAGATGACTCGGCTGAAAAAGCACTTGCCTGGAAACACTGAGCACCAGATCCCCAGTCCCTACATACATGCCAAAAGCTATGACAGGCTTCTGTAATCTCAATGTACCTAAGGCAAGAAGGGAGATAGAAACAGGATTTCACAGAGGCTACAGAAGGAGCAGTGAACAATGAAGAGACCCTTTCAAAGTGGCTGGCGAGAATAACCCCAAATATATCTGTGATTTACATAATGCAGTGTGGAGTGAGTGCTTCAACTCACATACAAACACATACATACATACATACACACACACACCAAAATACATTTCAAAACACTTAATGTGTTCGATTTGAATTCCGTCCATAGCTTCCAAGTTTCAATTATAGTTCTGTACATCAGAATTTGATTTCTGATTTATTCTAATAAAACATGTATTCTTCATGGAATCCTTTCTGGTAAAACAGTAAAGACTTCAGGTCATTCTTTGTGATCTATGAATCATTTCAAGAAACTTCATGTTAAGGTAGAATAGTGAAGAGAAATGGATGGACATATGAATTTAAAAATTCTCAGAATGTCAATTGCATGCAGTACTGTTCCTTCTAACTTCAAAAATAATATGGCTTAACAAAAAATATTAAATCACAATAGAAACAGGTTTGGTATTAGCAAGGGAATGTTGAAGAATAAGGTATTAGAACATTTATGTACATAGTATATATGTATGGATGTAACTATGTTCTCCCATCCCTAAAAGTAATGTATATTTCTCCTTTGTCTTTCATCTCTAAATCTTATTATTAAAGTTGAAAGATGAAGAGTAGATTACTTGTACTCTTTGCTAAACACGGTGTATCTTACTATGTTTGATACTCAGGACATCCCTAGGATACATATGAATATCTTCACTTTAAAGTTGAGAAAAATTGAATCTGAATAAATTAGATGACTCCCTCAGTGTTAGAAAGCATTAAAGTATAAAGCAAGGTCTCAAAGTCCTTGGGAATTGTATTCTCTCCCCACTTGTGTTCCACCCCCCACAATGATCTGAATGATCTGAACCCATTCCATTTAATTATAATGATATATTGATTTTCATTTCTTTCTTATCTCCTTTTTTAAAACACCTGAACACCTTCAGATTTCTGCCTGAAGGTATCCCTCTGTTTAAAAATGTTCCTTCTGACTTCTGCAATTACTCAAAGCACATGACAGGAGTTGACTATTATGACCAAAGCATTCCTTACTGGGACAAAAAAGAATGGTGGTGAACAGAGTTTCTGGAGAATTTCCAGAGACTAATTCAGCAGTTTAGAAATCATATCTCAGGTTCACAAATCTTTCATATATTGCCTTGAGTTACAGCTACAACAGATATTTTGTAGCCATACCTTAAACATGCCTTAACAATGGTCACTTAAATTCAGATTTCATTGCCATAATTTTACGCCACCAACTGAAAGCTTTGCCCATTCAGAATATTATGACCCAGCACATGACAAGATCTATGATTAAGCTGTTACAGATGATTGTTTAAGCGATTTGAGAACTATTACTTTTAGAAAAATACCCATGGACAACACTGTTTTAAAGTCTGTTTATTGAGAAGGAAAACAAAATCAGAGGGTATACAAAAAAAAAAAAAAAAACGAAATTGGCATCAGTTGAAACATCTGTACCATTTGATTATTTAAATATATTTTTAATCTTAGAAAATGACTACTGTGAGTACCCTCATATCACAGCAAGAAAATAAAGTTGTCTTTGGATGGCTTCTAAGTTTCATTTAAATCATTTCCATGGCAGCTTTTGTAAGCACGAACAAACAAGAAATTACTTTGATTGACAAAGGCCCCTCTACTTGAGAACTATATCAGCCATAAAAAATGTTAAATTTTGGGTTTTCCCAAGCACCTCTGTTATACGGATCTGCAGAGATTTGTGCCTAGAATTTATTTCTCATAATGCTTGGAAACAGTGAAGATTCTAACCTAATTTCTTTGGTTTGGTCAAGGGATAAGAATATATACTTGGGGATGATTGGAAGTAAAAGGTCATGTGTTTTCATGCAGACAGACTATTCTAATTAGATATACTCAGTATACAAACTAATGGGTTTTATTATGACATTCTCATTCATGTCCATCACATACCTTTTCATATTAATTCCCCTTCTTACTGATTCCTTTCCCTTCCTTACTTTGTCTTGCCCAAACCCCTTTGATGGTCGCTTTTATCTTCTTAAGTACTCCCCTTTCTATGTTGTTTTTAATTATCATTTGTCTTTACTATTGGCTGAAAGAAATTTCCTTTGTGAAAACAGCTTATGGAGGAAACTGGTAGGCAACTGGAGACTCAGTGTAATCATGGTGTAGTGAGTGAGACCTCAATATGACTGTCACTGATCCTATAGGGCAAAGGATTGGCTGAGCTTCAGAACTGGGAGGGATAAAGGCATTGGTTTTTGTCATTATTGTTCTCATAAGCTTCTGCTTAGAAGATGAGTTCAGATCCATAAGTACAACCTGGAACAGGGTTGGCACAAGAGACCATGAGGACCAAGTGCTCCTCACCACTTGCTTCAGCACTAATGTTTCCTTGGGGCAGGTAAGACCACTGAACAGAACAGTTGTGGAAGTCAAGGCCATTTGCCCTGCAGAGAGAGAAGTGTCTGCTATCTGACACTTTATAGAAAAAGTTAGCTAACTCTACTTAAACTATAAGAATCATTGAATTAAAAACTGACAAGGCTATTTAAGCTTTTTTGTGGCGTGCAAATTTGTTTTCATCATTAATAATTGATAAAATTATATGTATACCAAAGAATTGATAAAAAGTAATTTTTAATTAATATCTTTATTATGGATAATTATATATATTGTATGAGCTTTTTATGTATAGAACTTTTTAAAGTACTAAAAGGACCATAATGAATTACTTTCCATGTCAAAAGGGATCCAAGGAGAAATGGGCGCTGATGCATTCAGTTCTTCATTCACCAAAGAATGCCCATCTTCTGACTGTGGGATATGGGTACCATCAGGCACTCAAGATCTAATGGTGAGCAGGGTGGTCTAGTTCCTGTTGCCATGGAGATGGACATGATCACATATATATTGGGAACAAAGGTTCTTGTTCTCATGGAATTTCTGTTGAAAGGGGCTTCGTGAAAGTGGGTAATATATCTCAGAAGGTTAGAACTTTATGTGCAGTCCCCAAGGAATGTCTCACTGTGACCATGACTTTAAGTGAAAGTTTAGAGAGGACTTCAGGACTTGCTTGGCATGCAGTTGGAGTTTCTCTGTATAGAACATATGGGGAATAGCTAATGGTTGATATGAAGCTGAGCTCTTTTGTGAAAGCCTTGGAATTAGCAGCCTGTGTGTATGCCAGTGAAAACAATATAGTAGATATGGAACCATATTTACAATGAAGGAAATTTGGGGAACAATATTATGAATGGGAAAAATGTCTTGAGTGTATAGCAATGTTCTGCTTTAACCTTGTCATTGTGACCAGACAGTTTTATCACACTAATGTAAGAGAATTAGAGTATATGGGCGCAGATGAAGGCAAGTAGGTAGTTGTAATGATTGAAAACTGTATATGTTCTTTTGTAAATATTCTTTTCTTAGCATGTGTAAAAGCCCCAAAGCAAATACAGCATGAGCATCAAGGAATTAAATAAAGGAAAGTATAACCGAACTATAAATTAAGCAGTGATATAAACAAGTGAAATCAGAAAGGGGGCAAAAATCCTAAATCAGTCAGACTAAGAATATAGCAATGGGCAACCGATGAAGAAGGGAGTGATATCAGATTTGACTTTTTGAATAATCATTGTGGCTACCTTCAGGAAATACCTGGAGAATGGGGACAGGAGGCTCAATGGTGGACCAGTCAGGAAGCTGCTCACTACGTCAGAGAGAAGAGATTGCTTATGTAGAACAATGGGTGAACAGAGATAATAGCCTAGGGATGGATTTGGACAAACCAAAAACAGGAGTAAGTGTGGCATTTAGAGCATCACCTTGGGAAGCTGAACACAGAACCAGAGTGCTCAGAGTCTAGGAAACAAGAGGCAGATCAACAATAGGTCAAGTGATGTGGAAGGGAAACTCTTCATTCCATCAGTCTAGTGTAAAATAAATGCTACTTGCTTATTATTTATTGTTCAATGGATGGAATTAGATTATTTTCACTTTAAAAATGGTCTGGGGAGATATATCTATGAGGTTAAAAGTGTTGGCCCAGACAAGCATGAGGACCTGAGTTTGGGTCATGAGGACTCACATAAAATGCCAGGTATAGTGATATATACATGTAATTCCCACAAAGGATACTGGGAGGCAGAGGCAGAATGCCTGGGATCCACTGGGTAGCTAGTCTACATGATTCAGTGAGCTCTAGGTTCCGTGAAAGACATGTACATTGCTGACTGTCACATTAGTAGATACTTCCAAGGATCCTGTTCTAGATCCATCCTGTTAAGACCATATAGATTATCTGGTGGGGGAACCAACTACAATTGTATTTTGAAATATCTTTAAAATACGTGTAAAAAATGGACTGAGTCAAACCTCTTTATACATCCTGTAGATAAAAGCACCCTGCAGTATGCTTTTATCATGTATATGGCTAAATATGCCTGCTCCTAACAATTGTAACCTTACAGACCTTATCAAAGAAGTATTATTACAAAGAGTTAAAATTTATTATGGAAGCAGAAGACAGAGTTGGTCACTGGAACTTAATCGTGGTAGTGGGTCTAAGAAATTTGTAACTTTATTTTCTCATAAATAAAATAAAAAAATAACAGAAGACATCATTTCACTCTCAATGAAACCGTTTCTTACCTGAACAGTAGGAAGAGGATGCATTTTAGTAAAAAAAAAAAAACACATTAAATTAAATTAATTATGTAACCATGAAGGAGAGTTCAGTAAAACATTGGGATGAATATACAAATAGCAAATTCTGAGGCATGTATTTTCACAATAGAGTTTGCTTTACTTGGAAGAGACTTGTCTTCTGAAATCTAAGGTTAAATTAGGATAGAGAATCTATGTGGTGGAAGCCAGCTGGTTGCTCTGCTCTGTTGTTTTCCTGCTTTAACTATGGCTCCATGCCATTGTGTTCTAGTAAAAAAATCCCCTGTGATGGGCTGCGGGGAGAGCAAGAAGACAGTGGGAGTGTTATGTGCGAGGGCGAGTTCCTACTGATGTGAAGAAAGAATGGTTGGTGATTCAGTCATATTTCAAACCTGAATAGTCCCAGGCCCAAAGTTCAAGTCCATGGGGTAAGGTTTGGGGGAATTAGATTGTTATTTCCCAAAGGAAAATTGGGTGGGAATGAATGTCCTTCTTTGGGGTCTTTGGCTAAGGGGATTATGAGAGCATATTCTTGGACTGAAGGTGGAAGAGAGTGCTTTATGCAATGGAGAGAAAGGAGAGGGAATGGGCTTCAGGAAACTCAGGAGCTAAGCAATTCTTTCCTATTCCGAAATGCTCTGCCCTAACACTGGGAGATGTATTTCTAAACCATCCAAACGTCTCGGCTCTGCAGGCTTCTCTTCTACAGAATATATGCAGGTTTTTAGGGAGCCAGAGGCTGAAACAAAGACTCCTCAGAAGTGCTGTCTTGTTGCAATAAATGATGATGTCTGGAAATTTGACAATACCCACAGTAATAAATTTATATGACATCACTGAACTTATCTAAACTATTCCTGATTTCTAAAGGTCAGCCATCCTGAAGAAAAGCTTGAGTTATCTTTGCAGTGTTTCCGTAGAAAACACCATAATTTTCGTGTCATCTAAAAATCAATCAAAAATGTGCAGCCCAAGTCTGGAGGAGGGAATGACATAGAATTCTGTTGTACAGCTAAGAAAACTTCTGATTTTCAATGTTTTGTGATATTTATGACTGATAAATTATTACAAGTGTTGCCAAATTTTGAGACTTTTTCTTTTCTTTTTTTAGCCCAGGCTGACCTAGAATTCATGATGTAGTCTCAGGGTGGTCTTGAACTCATGGCAATCCTCCTACCTCTGCCTCCAGAGTGGTGGGATTAAAGGCACTGAGACATCTTTAGCCTTCTTATATGAGCTCTAGGATTTCAGGACATCTGATGTGTGTTGTGTGCAGTGATTAATCCTATATACTATTTTAGTCTCTTAACTGGTTTGTCATTGAGGTCCTCACTCATGTCATAACAGGAATATTACATCATCTCTATTAATGTCACCATTCTATATCAAGTCAGGAAAAAAATTCAAGATTTTTTTTCAGTGTTTCTTTGATTCACGCCTCCTCTTTATTAATTTAGTTGTCAAGCAATCTGAGAGCCAATTCATCATTTCTTCTTAAAATATTTCCCTTTCTCTTAGTGAATTACTACTTTTGAGATGATCTGGAAATACTGTTATAGTTGTCTGCCTGGTGTGTCTGAATAATTTTTATTAATTTAGTCACTCAGATTTTATTGAAATTTTGAAGAATAATTATCTTAACCATTTATGTAATAGTGTATTTTTTAATAAAATAATTTAAGGGTTAAAAGAGATATCCATTTTTTTTTCAGATGGGGTCTCACTGTAGCCCAGGCTGACCAGGAATTGATTATGTATTCTTAGGGTCCTTGAACTCAAGGCAATCCTCCTGCCTCTCTCTCCCAAGTGCTGGGATTAAAAGTGTGCACCACCACACCCACTCAAGAGATATCTTTGATATACATTCATATCAAGACTTATTAATTTATCAGTTGCCTTATTGACACTTTGAAAATATCTTTCTAAATCCACTGTAGGATATTAGATACCTATTGTTTTAGTTCCAAAGCACACGATTGAATAAACATTGTCAGGACCCCATGGAGGAGTGTGGAAGATGCCTATATGGACAGAAAGTCCTGTGGCTTATCCATCCTAACTTTGACCCTAAAATACTCTACTATTTCTCCTTTCCAACTGCTTCCACACACAAAAAAAATACCTACATACCACAACACACCTCTTTATTTTATATTCCGTTTCATAGTACTTATCATCACCTCACATACATTTGACTTAAGTGTTTTTTTTTTCTTTTCTGTTTTCCTTGAAGAACTCACACTCTACAGAGGCAAGTGTGGTAGTTTCCTGGGGCTGCCATTCAAATGACCACAAACTGGGTGGCTTGAAGCAACCTAAATTGATTTCTTCTGAATTCTGGAAGCCAGAAGTTCAAAATCAAAGTGTAAGTAGGGTGTTCCCTTGGGAGGCTAGGAGAGATAAATGGCTTCATTCTTGCCTCTCTCACAGCTTCTAGGGGCTGCTGACAAGCCTTGATCTCCTTGGAGTGTCATAAACCCTATCTCTGCTTCTGTCCTTGCGTGACCTTCTCTGGGGTCCCTTGCATCTTCTTCTAGTCTATTCTTAAGAGGACATTCTTGAAGAAGTCAGCCTAACTTAGAAGAACCTCATCTCAGGAGCTGAACCTTAGTCATGGCTGCAAAGACCCTCATTACAAACAGAGGTGCATTCTTATTTGCCCTGGGCTCATCTTTTGTGGTCCAGAGTTCAATTCACTATGGAAGGTAAATTGTTCCTGTTGTGCTCATGGCTACACTAGAACCAGGAGTGCGTTAAATGCACAATAAATCATTCTTGAATGTGTACATTGATAGCCTACAACATGCTATATCCTGAATTAGTTATGTAAAGCATTGCAGTTTAACTCATCCTTAAGATAATTCACTTTATTTCTCTAGTCATATATGCGTTCTCTTTGGATAAAATCTCTGTCTCCTTCAGGATTTATTTTTTGATTTTTTTAAACTGTTGCTTTTGCATTGTTGTCCAACTTTGAATCTGGTCATTGGCATTTCTTCCTTTGTGAAGGTCAGGAAGGCTATCACCCCCCTGTGAGACGAAGCTCCTACACTTTTCTTCCAGAAGACCTGTCAGAGGACAATCATTGTCTTCTGATTGAAACACAAGAAAAACTTAAAAAAAATTCAGGGCCATTCCATTATTCCCTTCAGTAAGTAACATGATCATGCAGCTATTGAACATGATGGTAAAATTTCCTCTCCAGAGAGAGAATGGCATAGAAAGAGGAAGCAGGGGAGAGTGGGGTTCAGAGGACGGTAATCAGTCGGTCTGCATAATTGGGGTGAAGAAGCCTGGCTGTGATAGGCGGCGAGAAATTGCTGAGCATCTTTCTGTGAAAGGCAGGCAATCCTCACAGCTGGGTCTTGCCATGGTTAAAATGAATGCAACAAGCATATTAAACAGGAAAATCCCTCCCAGCCCTATTGGGTGGAGTCATCATGTTTGGACCAAGAGGATTTTTTAGTAAGTCCCTGAAGTTTCCTGAGTAGATTCTCTTCAATTTCTGTGATCCCACAAGGGTATTCCCCCCCCCTTACTTTGAGGAGAGGAATAGACTTGGATGGGACATCGTGTTCCTGTGAATTGGTAGGCACTCAATGAACTGAATGGCAGATTTGATGCTTGAGATGATATGGTAGTTGAATTACCTGGGGAAAATACCAGCTCAATTGGATATGATCATTAGGTAGGTGGGTTAGGTGTTTATTGGTGTCAACCACCATTATTCGTAGTCTTTTAATATGTAAAAATGTTATGTGCATGTGATTAATAATTAGAAAATAGAAATATGTACTATGATTACAACCTTTTGATTTTGGATTTTCAGTTAAACAACTCCTCCCCAGCACAACCCCCCTGACTTAAATTTATAGTCTATACATATACAAACATACAGCTGATTTTGCTTATTAAATGATTGCAGTGATGATTTTAGATTAGAAAACCAATTTAATTATAATAATTATCATCATGTTAATGCATTTTATAATTCCTGTACATTTTCTTTGTTTTAAATTTCAGCCATTATAAATCTTGTGACAGTCTAGGAAAGAAAAAATTCTGCTTTACTCCTGCTGTAATGTTAGAAATCAATTATTTTTTATAATTTTTAAACCATATTTACACATGGCATGTTCATTGTGGAAAACATAGAAAGTCATAAGAAAAAAGTTTAAAGTAATTTTAATGCAACCGTTGTAAAGCTACTATCAGTATTTAATATTGACCGTATGTTATTTCTAATTCCATATTTTATTCATATTTATACTTTAAAAGATTTGGATATCACTTTACATGCCATATTATCTTTAATGTTTTATTAAGAATCCTGAACATGTTAAATGATATAAAAACTTCTTTCAAGATTTTAAAAATATTACAGATGACCAATTTGGAAAAGACTTCTAAATTCTGTATTTCATGTAGCTTTGATTTTACTCTGGGAAAATGTTTTTAAAAGATGGCTGCATGAGTCAAGGAATAAATTCTTGACATTTTAATATGACACTATGTGAAGACTTACAGATTTATACTACCTACTTTCTCATAGATGGTTTCATTCGGTGTATTTTTCTGCACTAAAGGTACAGCCTAGATATTGCTTTGTACCAAGTTCACATGTGTGAACTTATTTAATCCAAGTCTTCACTAAGTTTCAATATGTGAACCAAAAAAGAAAGGGCTTGAGGCGTATATATGGCATTCTGAGAAAAGTGCTCTTTTATCTTGTACCATAGAAATATCTTAAAAGAGATGGAAAGCACCTTCAGGGCAGTACCATTTTGTAGCAAGTCCTTTAGGAATAAGAATGAATTCTTATTCAATGTGCTCCTTCCACAGTGTAGACCAAGAATCCTCAGACCTGTCAGCTCTCATAACAACAGCCATTTGTAATTTGTTAATCTCCTGCTCCTTCCCACTACCCTTGGGTCTGAGGCTTCCACCTAAACCCAATCCTCCATGCTGATTGCATCTCAGTTAAGTGGAAAAATATTAGTTCAGCAATTCTGAACCAGGACGTTGGCTGCTTGTGATAGAATAATTTGGGGGAGTGTCTCTTTTACTTAAATGCCTAGATCTTTTTTAGGTTTGTGGCAGCAATAATTCTCACCAAATTATTTCTCCGTATCCCTCTCCTTTAAGGAATATTTAAACTTCAAAATATATGGGATTGAGGTTTTAACGAGTTCTGTATTGAGTGTCACTGAAATGCCTTCTGACGATTTTCTGACTGTGAAGTAATTAAAGTTTTTTAATTGGATTGGTGAAGTGGGTGAGAAACGATGGTGGCCTTTTTAGACATCATTTCTACAGATATATTTTGCAATAACTCAAATGCTCACAAATTCCTTGTAATCTATAGTATTATAAGTAATCTAAAGATTTTGCTAAGTGCTGGACTTGCTCAGCCTTTCCAATAATGTCTTGGTTACCAAGAAGAGATTGAGAACTGTGAAAGGATTTTACTAAATGTAGATTTTCTAACATCACTGAAAAAAAAAACATATTCTGACCCATTAGGATGCTTTTAGAATGAAACTAATGCTTAGTTTTATTTCCAATTTTATCAAAGAGTGTTAATGAGGAATTTAGTTGGCTCCACTAAAGTTATTTCTTTCCCTCTAATAATCATGAATAAGCTTAAAACGATAGCTCAGTACTTCATTTTCATGACTTACAATTCTAAAAAAAGACATAGCTATTTAACAAATAAATATTTTGATGAGCTTAATTATGAATTCTTTATACTTGCAGTGTTTCTCTTCTGACTGACTAGGACAGAATTCCAAACTTAATGCTTCTCATTTAAACAGTTCCTTTAAAATTAACATGTGTTTATCAATAACTAAGGTAAATACTCTCTGAGGTTTTCAGAACTATTTATTTATTTATTATTTATTTATTTGTATGTGTTTGTGTGTGGGTGCACCAAGGCCTCTTGCCACTGCAAATGAACACCAGAAGACTGTGGTACTTTTTGTGTCTGGCTCATGCGGGTGGTTTGTAAATTGAACCCTGGCCAGCCAAGTTTGACAAGCAAGTACCTCCAACTGATTTGCCCATCTGAAGGTTAATTATATATGACCAGTACTTGTTTGGTGAATATTTCAAAAAGAAAGTCCAGGAAAGGTAAGGAAGAAACATTAATAGCTCCATTCCATCAAGGAGATATGAGGAATACGAGGTCATCAAGGAGATCCTTTCCAATGGAATATTCTAACTATCCATTTCTGCTACCAAGTCACTCTAAAGTGTTTTCAAATAATGGTAATATTTTATTATCATTTATTGTTTTACGAGTCAGAAAATTGGACAAAGTGGAATGGCTGGCCTCTGATAGTTGTGCAGTGTCTTAAGGCCTCTGCTGGAAGAAGGGAGCTAACCTCATACATCTCTCATTTCAAATTGGCTGTAATCTAGAATTCATTCTTCCTCCCCAGGTCCTTTCATTGAGGGCTATTTGAGCTTCCTCATGGGACAGTGGTTAGGACTCAAGAGCAAGCAAGCATCCCCACAGAGTGGAAACCCCTGCAGGAAACGTGTCTCTTCTTGGAAAGCACAGGGCATCTCTTCTGTCCTGCATCCTGAGTTGGTCAATCACAAGCTCCCAGAGATTGCACAGGAAAGGGCGTACATAGTTCCTACTTGTCTGTGGACAGAATGCCAGTAAAAACATGGGACAACCTAGGAATAGCCACATCTCCCTCTTTGGAAAAAAAAAAACCTGCTTCAGACAGTGGTTGATGGGTTTAGCTAATTCCAGGTTCGGGTTTTATGAGGGAAACCAAGATGAATGGATAGAATGACAAATGAGAATGAATGGGGCAGGCTGGGAGGAATGGCTGAAAGTTTGGATATAAAAGAGCCAAGTATTCTGGTATTTTGGTGGAAAAACCGAGATGTTGAAAGGGGATATATTTATAAAGCTTTGCTGTGTGGAATTTGAAGTAAAATTCTTTTGTTGTCTTCCTGTATACTCTTTGGGGAAAAGGCTTTCTCACTGGGTTGTAGAATTGGGTTTATTTTTTGAAAACATTCAATAAGTTATTTAATGTGGCCTCTAGGTAGATGAAAGGAAAAGGAAGAGGCCTACTAAATCTAGGTTACATTTGTTTTTAAGGAGAATCTAGTAATAAAACATGGCTCACAAACAGGAGTAAAAAGTATTGTGTTTGTCCATGGTGAAATTTTTCCTGTCAGTCCCTCCAATCTGAAGTTGGTTAATATCCAGATATGTTTTTTAGAAAATTAAATTTTCTCAATTAAAGAAAACTGCCTTTATTGTAAGTTTATATCATTCCAACACTTTGGGTTTTGAAATAGTCTTTCCTTTATGAAATTATAGTCATACTTGTGCTTTGGGCTTTTAACTGCCCATAATGGAGAAAAAAAAAAAAAAACGTTATTGGCTATAGTCCTAGCCTAGGGCCCTCGAAGTGCTAATTTCCAATGTGTTTTGGTAGAGAGCATTTTAATCTTTCTACATTAGATATTTTTATTGGTATTGTATGTAAAATGATGATGTGAGTTTATTGGAATGCACAGAACAACAGTATCTTCATTTGTTGTCATGACAAAGTATTATTATTTTTTTCTGTCTGCTATCAATATGTATTGCTAAAGCTGAAGGTTATATTAGAATATAAAGAATATCATATTTCTTATATTTATTCTCTGTGAGTATTATCTGTATTTATACTTAAAAGAATTTAGAGTCATACTTGATATATAAAATAGACGCAAGTATTATTGTTGATGATTTTGCTAATGATGCCTTTGAAAATTCTCTTCTGCTATAGACACTCAATTTGTGCTTTAACTTGAGAAAATTGGAATTTTTTTTTTCATTCAGACTTCCTAAAATGATTTAACTGTTCAATATATATATATATATATATATATATATATATATATATATAATCAGTTATAACTGATAATTTGTTTTGCATATTTAATTTTAAATTACTCAAAAATAAAGTATATCAATATTTCAAATGACAATGAAATTTCAATAATAAAGTCAAGTCAATTTCTAGGAAATCCAAAAAAAATGACAAAATAAACTTTAATTAATTATAGACCTTAATAGTTAAGACAGGTTTTTTTGTTTTTTTTTTTACATCATAGCCTAGCCTGAAAGAGTCAAGAAAAGGGAACCCAGAGCTAGAAGTACAGCTCAGTGGTAGTGTGCTTGATGAACATTCAGAGGCCCTGGGTTCATTCCCTGGACAGACAAAAAGACAGAAAAAGCAGCCGAGATGATGTTACATAATGATTGTGAGGCATTGCTTATTAGTTTAAATCATCACTATATACTCTCTACCGTTTAATCTGTATGTTTATATTTCTATCAATCCTTTATCCATCCATCCTTTAATTTATCTAACAAAAAACTCAATATCCCTTTTTCATGGAAGTATAGTGTGCTGACCAATTGTTGCTATGGCACTCCATCGTATCCCATTTTTCAGACACATAAAAACATCCAACCAGGGGCTGGAGAGATGGCTCAGTTGTTAAGGCACTTGCCTGCAAGGACGAATGACCTCAGTTCGATTCCCCAGTACCCACGTTAAACCAGATGTAGAAAGTGGTACATGTATCTGAAACTTATCTGTGGTGGCTGGAGGCCCTGGCATACCCTTTCTCCCTCTCTCTCCTTGCAAATAAATCAATAAATAAAATCCAATGAAAAGATCTGTCATCCATTTCATATTATCATAAATACTAATCAGGGCACAGTTAACAAGTAAATAATTTATGAAATATAAATTCTCTTGACATGAATTTATATAAACATATATGATAGCCATTTAATGTAACCTGGTATATTTTTTATCTGCCCACCTCTTAACAGAAGACACAGCTAATTACATAGCTACTTGGCTGGCGATACTGAGCCATCAAACAAGGTGCCATAGTAAGCTGATATCCTTAGAAATTTTGGATTTTTTTAAAAGATGTAAAATATGCAGAGCAAAAAGAAATCATAAGGATGGTTTGTAAAATTAGTTAATGAGAACCAAAGTATTAAAATTTTTTAATACAAATGTCAGTTAGGGTACATAGTACCAATCCTGCATTTTTCCTGTACTATTTAGAGAGTCTTACCTACTGTGGTATTTAAAGTATCAAGCATAAGTTAAAACACGTTTAAATGCTTTTTAATTACATAAATCAAACACATACCTGTAGTTCTTCCTCAAAAAGAGTTTTATATTCTTGTTTCTCCTGGAATTAATAAAAATAAAGTAAACATAACCAAAGTACAAATATTTCTGTTATGTGGACAAATATACGAGGAAAAATGGAAAGGTGATATGACAATTTCTCTGACTCAGGTTTGTACAGAAAGATGTTTGCTGAGGTCAGTAAGCAATAAAACACCATCTCAAGTAAAGTACATATTTATTATGTGATTTTTTAGAAGCATCTTTACTTAATGTCGAAAATAACACACATGTGCCTATCATATTATAAAAGAAGTATGTTCCCAGCATGGGCTGTTTACTGAATGTGGATAGAAATTGTGTACTTATATCTCAAAGTACAACTAGATCATTTGATAATTATATCATCCTGTATGCAATTAAAAATATAACCAGAAAAACCTATCAGAAACATTCTCTCTCAAACATTCTCTCTCTCTCTCTCTCTCTCTCTCTCTCTCTCTCTCTCTCTCTCTCTCTCACACACACACACACACACACACACACACACCAGTCCAAATACAAACATATACAATGCTCCAGTGTGAATTGTTTGTCATATTTTAACAGTATGATCCTAGACTAATTACTTAAACTTTTTGTTGTTCAATTTGAAGATCAAATGAGAGAATAGGTGTAAACTATAACCAGGTGAAAATTTGAGGCCCATGGACAGATTATAACACGACTGTTCACAGCCGCTAAGGGAGTTCATAGCTAATGAGGATTAGAATCCATGGACTGATGCCTGAGTATTCATTCCTTTTTCTAAGCCAGCTAATTAATAGTCAGCTAATTACCATTTCTTTGTGTTATGAAGTTTTTGTATATGAGTGTGTTTTCCCAAGTAAGTTGTAGGTATGGGTTAGTGACTTCATGAGGAAGATTTTGTGATTGTAGGAGTTTCCTGTTCATTTGATAATTCTGAGTTTTTTAGCTTCCCACTAGGGAACTGGACATGAAGATTCATTCCTACTTTTCCCTTTCAGTAATTCAGTATATAAGAACACCCTTCTATTACAAACTACAGAACAAAATTATAATTGTGCATAAAAACTTCTCTCTGTAATATCAAAGAAAAGACCATGCAGGTACCTATTCTATTTCTTTTTTTTTTAAATATTTGTATTTATTTTCTTTTTTTAATATTTTATTTATTCATTTTCAAGCAGAGAGATACAAAGAGAGAGAGAGAGAGAGAGAGAGAGAGAGAGAGAGAGAGAGAGAGAGAGAGAGAGAGAGAGAGAGAGAGAGAGAGAGAGAGAGAGCGCGCGCACCAGGGCACCACCTTGTGGGTCTGGCATATGTGGGTCCTGGGGAATTGAACCCGGGGCCTTAGGCACTGGAGGCAAGTGCCTTAACCGCCGAGCCATCTCTCCAGCCCCCTATTCTATTTCTGTAATATCGAGAAAATAATTGAATTCACATGTGCTTTGATAGTTCACGTTTCATATAAATACTTTTATATATACATATATATGTGTGTGTGTGTTTGTATAGCTTGTATTGATCATCAAAAGGATTTCATATACTTAGCTTATCGTTGTTTAAACTTGGCCATAATGCAGCAGAGCATAATGTGATCCCAAGAATAAAACAAGTACCCGTGGGGAAAACCCCATATAACATCTCAAGAGTGAGGATTCGTTTAGCTTTGGAGAGTAGCTTTCACATGAAGGCCTTGTACTCATAATGCATTATTTGCGCCATTACCTACAATCAATACGCTAATGTTTGACTTATGTTTTATACATCTCAAGCAGAGTGTCTTAGTATTATAATCATTGCAAATTACTATGTTAATCACCTTTGCAGTGACTCTGCAAAGTCTGCCCATTGTATCCTTGAAAATCATTCATCTACAAAAGCATCATCTTAATGGGCCTTTGAAAGGCATGAATTCCTCTTTGTTGGTCTCTGTCTCATCCTACAAGTCTGAGCCTTCATATGCTGCTGAGAATAAAATCAGTATCTACAAGGGAGCAGATTTATAGCCTGTGACCTAGCTGCTTGAGGACTCACCTACTCCAGGGCTGTCCGTGCAGGAATCATCCCCAGTTTACTGGGTTCGAAAGACTAAGCCAAGTTCAAAGAGAAGGAAAGAGGGACTGGCTGTGCCTTCCCAGGGATATCCTTAGGGTTCCTCAAAAAAATGCAGCAGTCTCTTCATATGGAGGTGCTGGGCCAGCTGGTTATATTCCTCTGAGGATAGAGATTAGTGAAATAGTCAAATAGAAAGACAGAACTGGTTTTAAAGTTTCTCACCATGGAATCGCCTTCCAGGAATTGCTCTCAGGCTCTGTCTTATTTGCAGTTAATGGTATCTCCCAAGCCTGACCTCTTGTTTGAGAATCAAAACTTTTCTGTTTGAAAACTAGGCCAAAACTCAGTTATGCATCAACAGGGATGTGAGAGAAAAAGCATGCAAGGAGAGTTATTGCATTATAAATATGTGAAATGCAATAGTATGGGGAGAGACTTCCTGGTGGGCCAGAATGAATACCAAATGTACCACTTAAGTTAAAAGATTTCCAGTTTGCACAGTTTCACAAAAATTAGGGTTCCAGGAGGATCGATATGACAGTAACATATTAACTTAAGTAAGGACCCCTACCATCACCTTAGTTGCCTATCAGGGAGAGATTTCCATCAGGAGCTTCTTAGATTAGGTGACTTCAGCAATCTGAGACCTTATTGGACCAAGTCCCATCACTGTTGTATTCTGACAAATGGTAATGGCTCCATAGCTGGATATAAATAGTTTTGGTATTTCTAAATGATTTTCTTGAAGAATTCAGGATTTCATGGCTGGGGAGATAACTCCATGCATTTAAAGGCCCTTGTGTGCAAAGCCTGTGAGCTAGGGTTTCTTTCCTCAGAACTCACATAAATCCAGACACAAAAGTGGAACATGTGTCTAGAGAGTGTTTACAGTGACAAGAGAACCTGGAGCATGCACACACACACACACACACACACACACACTCACACCTCCCCACACTCACACACACAAACACACACACACTCATACACACTCACACACTCTCACACCCACACACACCCAATCACACAGACATACACACACCCACACACACTAACACACACACTCACACACACACACACACCACACACATACACTTTCACACACTCACACACATACACACTCACACACTCTCACACACACTCACACACACATACACACACACTCACACAAACACTCTCTCACACACACACATGCACACACACACTCAGATACACACACATACTCACACACACATACACTCACACACACAAATTAACAGAAAAAGTCATGAATTCAGAAAGTGATTTTGCACAGTGTTCTGAATTATGAAAACTAAATCTTGACAATTTTATGGGTTACTGTATTTTTCAAAGTTTTAAATTTTATTTTTGACACTTTCAAATATACATGCATTGCATTTTCATCCCAAATCCCCTAATTACCCTCTTCCCTATCCCATTATTTCTCTTCCTTTTCCCATGAAATCCTACCATGCCTTCTTCCATGCCTGGTTTGTTTATTTTACTCACTGATTTAAATTAGGGTCACTGGCACGGGTAGGAGGTTATTTACTGGAGAATGGAAAAAAAATTTCTAGTGGGTATATGACTTCTCCCAATAATTATGATTTTCCATTATTTACTCTGGGAGGTATGGGGTCTCATAGTCCCCTTCCTCATTATTGATGAGATTTTTTTAATATAAATACCCCAAGAACTAATTTTTTTCAGAGATTCAAAATTATCAGTGTTTTTCATTGTCACCTGCTCACTTTTCCTCACCATCACTTGATTGTATTAGCCCTTCCTCCTTCCATGGACAAGATTCCCTTCTATGTTTGCCCATGAGTTCCAGCAGAGTCCATGGGGTGTGAATGTTGAAAATGAGATCCATAATTGTAAAGAGGGTTCATGGAGAGGGAGAAGAGAAGTGGGATGGAACATCTTTCTAGGCCCAAGTCTAACAGACTATAAACTGTTCTTTTCCTTCTCAATCACAATACAGAATTGAAGTGTCTTATGACTGAGTAATCTGAGATCATCACTGGATTCTACCTCTCTCAAGCTCGCCCTCTTTGGAAAATATTACAAACTCTACACAGGAACTCAAACTATGAAATAAAAAGCTAGGCTGTGCTCCAAAGAGTTTTTTTTTTCTGGTAGAGTTTTAATGATTTTTCATGAAAAGCAACTGATTCAAATATTGTATTTCATCTTTTAATATTTTATTCAATAGTAAATGATACTCTGATATACTCTCTCCTTTCGGAGTGACAGAATATATGGCCAGTTGCCACTTCAACCATTTATTCTGCTAATGTAATGTGGTATTAAATACATTAAAACTAGGGAAAGTTACCTATTTCTAAACACTTTCAAAGAATCAACAGATAAATGTATCAAAGAGTAACCGTAAAATTAGATTGCTTTCCAAAAGATTGATATGTTTGGTAATATCCCACAAAAAGTCAACTAATATTTTTATAAATCACAGGGTATATCTTAAAAAGAAAACTGTAGTCCAGAGTGATTGTTTATTTCACTTAGGCTATATTCTTTGTAGAACTTGGTGATGTCCTGTCAGTTTAAGAAATCCTTGAAGATAAGATTTGGGGTCCACAACATCTATGTTTGATGCTAAGAAGATGCTATGTAGAATAAAGGAAGGTTCAGATCAAGGGAAGGAGGTATAGCTGTGGGGGGTGAGGAAGAAAATGATAGATCAGGACGGAGAAAGGCAGCTGCAATGGAAGAAGAAAGACCTGAGTCTAGGAGTGTTGGTTGTGTCACAAATATGCTGAAGGCTATGTGCATCTCTCACGAGTCAGGGATTCCAGTGTATAGAGAAGAATATCTAGATACTGTCCTAATGCAAAATGCCCTGAGATGGATGTGTATTACAAGCTGCAGTATGTGGGGAAGACAGTTTATGAAATCTAGCCAAAGAGATTTAAGAATAGCTCAGGTATGGAATCTGTTACAGCCAGCTCCATCAGGCTCTGCATTAAATTAACATTCACACTTCTTTAGCTTCCCCAAGTCTAGCCAGAGTCCTTAGCAGATAGATGGTCGTTCACTAGACATGCTCAGAATCTGTCTTGAGCTGGCCCCTGGGCATAGGCTCTTAAATTTATTCCCAGATATGTCAGCATATTAATGCATTCTCTGGCTCCAAGTGACCTTCAGTCCTTCATTTCCTCATTTGCCATTCCTTTGCTTGCTTCCCTTGGTCAGCCTTATTAGTCCCTTGGGCAGAGCGTAAGTGCTTCTAACTGCTCAGTTGTTACTGTACTATGATTGAGGCACTTTGATATTGTAATGCAGCTCTGCTTGGAATTCTGCAACCTCATTCCTTAAGAGCAGGGCAAACAGGAAGGCTCAGAGTCCTGAAAGAGACCCAGGGAAGAGATTGGTTTTTCAGAGACCTGCACAGTGTTCTGTGCTATGCCTATAAGCCATCCATCGCTGGGTTTGCAAAGGTGTGAAGGCAGTGGGAAATCCCTCTTTGGGTACTTGACAGAGACAGAGGCTCAATGCCTACAAATGGGTCAAAGAAGATAGGTGAAGGTCCTCTTAGCTAAATTGTCCCCACCTTACTAGCAAGCTGAAAAAAATTGCCAAGTCAAAAAGTGGACATAGGGAAAACGGAGCTTCCAGAGGCTGGTAGTAGATTTCTGTCACTTCAGCCTGATTGGGGTTTTGCTTCTGGTGCCACCATTGCTGTTACCAGGATGCTCCTGCAGTAAATTCCCATCTAAGACCAATCACCTTCTCGCTCAGATTCTCAGTGTTTTCGTGTGTCGAAAGGGACAATAATAAAGCCTGCCTATGGAAAAAGCCTAGCTTTTCTTTCCACCCCACATGATACTCCATAAGAGTCAAAACTTCTATAAGAATCTTTCTTCTGTGTAGAAAGCAAAGACCACCACCTCACATCACCCACCTTTTCCTATGTGTTAGAGTTCCTTCTGACATTTTGGGTTGAAGATGATAGGTAATAGATAGATAGATAGATAGATAGATAGATAGATAGATAGATAGATAGATATGATAGATAGATACATAGATATGATAGATAGATACATAGATAGATAGATACATAGATAGATAGATAGATACATAGATAGACAGAAGATAGATAGATAGATAGATAATAGGTGATAGATAGATAGATAGATAGAAAGAGATAGATAGATAGATAGATAGATAGATAGATATGTAGATGGTAGATAAATCTACATACAGATATAGATATATAGATAGATGATATAGATATAGGTATATGCATACATATATGATATATATGAAGATATATAGATGTATATCATATATATGAGGATATATCTTATAATATACACATATATATTTAATATCTATCTATGCTGTGGATAGAGAGAGGGAAAGTGTGTGTTTGTGTGTCAGACAGACAGAGAGACAGACAGACAGACAGACAGAAAGACAGAGTCTTACCTGAGTGGTTTGAAGTCATGAGCTTAGTGGTTTTCCTCCCTCAGTCTCACAAACAGAGAGCACCAAGGACTACAAGCATGTACCACCATGCCTAGCTGGGCTGAAAAGTTATTTGTTTGAGGTTATTTAACACCTTGTAGAGAATTTAGCAAAAACCTGGACCTTTACTTATAAGATTTTCCCAGCCCTCTCCACTAAAGAAAAAAAAATCCTTTGGACATTGCTAAATGTCCCATAGGAAGTAAATTGCTCCCCAGTTGACACCAACTGTTCTAATTCTTGCTGCAGTTTTTATTTCCTTGTATCCACATTTCACAGCTAGGCCTATTTTCTCCAATCATTTGTTTCTTCCCTATTTTTCTTAAAAGCTTATACTATTCTCTTTCTTGCCTACTTCACTAGCTGGCTATTGCTGAGGTGAAGAATAACTTCAATATCTGTAAACTTGAAGCATTTCCAGATCCTTCTTTTCCTTGGTGTCTTAGAACTTGGAACTACGGTTTTCCTCTGGCTCTTCTGACACTATTGTCTATTGCCTTAATCTGTGAACTCCGACTCACATGACATAACCAGGGCCTTCCTCTCTGTGTAGACTTACCACTCTTCAAAATATTAGGTCTGTAAATGCTGAGTTACCACACTTCAAAATTATCCTGTACACACGCATAGAAGAGCTACCAAGAGACAGCCTCTGAGTGGAAGACTGTTCACATCTCTGCGCCCCACTTTCTAGCAAGCTCTTGACAGATGCTGAGAGTCATGTCCTAGGATCCTACCCAAGACTGAGGTATAGGAGGAGCTGACTTTTGACATGACACTTTGAGAGAGCTCTGCGGACCAGTCTTTCATAGAACCGGGACAATTCTAAACAAATAAACAGAAACTCCAGCTATGTAGCACCTCAACAATATCTTAAGGATAAAGGGAAAATGAAGAAACACTTCAAATCATCTATGCAAATTAAGCAATGTGGGAGCCTGTGTCATCCGAGCTAAGACTGTTCCCTCCCACCCTTTCTCAGCTCCCAGAGGTAGAATTTCCACTCCAGATAAATCCTGCCAGGGATACTCCAGTAGCTCCCACCCAAGGGCTTTCTTTCCAGGAGGACCAGGAATTCAGCTTTTCTCATCCTGCCCTTTCCACCTCAGCCCCTACTGTTCAAGCCCTGGAGATGTAGGGCAGTTCAAGTTCAAGTGGATGAGGGTATATTCATTCCTTATTTCACTGCTCTGACCAAATTCCTGACAGGAAGAGCAGCTCCAGGGAGGAAAGGCCTGCAGCTCATCCTTCTAGGGAATGCATGTGAGCAGTGGCTGGCCCCATTGTATCCAGACAAGAAGCAAAAAGAAATGAATGCTGGTGTTCATCTTTCTTTCTCCTCTGATTCATTCTTGGAACCTGGAATGATACTTCCCATAGTTCAAGTGTGTCTTCCCACCTTCAAGTATATAATCTAGAGACCCACTTACAGACATTCCCAGAGTTTTGTCACCTACATTATAGACCATATTAAATTAATAATATGATTCTAAGTCATAATAAATTGACAATTAATGGTAACCATCACAGGGAGTTCTCTGTCTTTTGCTCAGTCCCAATCACTGAATGGAGATTTTTTTTCCCAAAGGTGCATCATGGGGAGAATATCCTTCTTGTCCAAGTTCCAGCTACCACAGGCTGCTGGCTACCCTCCTTGCTACTCAGCACAACTCCTTCTGTGCCATTGTATCACTGTTTTTGCCCTCACCTCCAGTGCCTCGGTTTAGCTGATTTTACCTCAGGAAGAAATAGAATAGGCCATGAAATACATAGTTCTTAATCTGGTCCCATAAGAGTTGACACCATTACTAATAGGGTATGCTAATACCCAAGCCTAATGTGTGACCTCAAGAAACGTGGAAGTTGTGGGGAGGGCAAATGCAGGAAGAGGATGTGTGTGTGGGGGGGTGTACAGATACAGGCAGAATAGGTTGTAGAAACTGCAGAGTTTCTGGAGAGAATGAGATTTGGGGAAAAGCAGAAGGAAAGGGACCTGCTTGGATCAGAACTAATAGGAAACACTGCTCTAAAGACTATGCATTCAAAGGTGTCTCAGTCTAATTATCTTAGTTTATAGAGCCAATTTATGCCCCTAGAGTATTCTTAAATATAATACACCAATTACTCACCAACAAGTGGAGTTTAATAGCTTAGTATGTTCAAAGAAAGAGTGCCCAGTATCATTCCAAGCCAGGGTATATCCAAAAAATGTTTCTCCCTTGTGTGTAAACATGGAGACTTAATGCAGTGAGGGAAACAGATTCCATTTAAATCATTCAGAAAAACTCCAGAGTGCATGTTAAGGAGGATCTAGAGCTACTAGAAAATATCCACATTCATTTTTCCAACAATAATTGCAAGGCATAGAAAGAAATAATAAAGTAAAAGCTATACACAGACAACCTACCTTGGGGGGGTTAAGATAGCTTCTTGCAAACAGTCTGTCATATCCTGTGATTGTGAGGTCTCAAGTCACCTGTCTACTTGATCTTTTAAATCTAGCCTTAACTCTGCTCCTTATATAAATGACATACATTTCATCATATGATGTCACTATAACTCCAGACCTATACATTACTCAGTCTCCATTTATTGGTCTCAAATGTATCTCTGATGAAACACAGTCAAAGATCAACTCCTTCCTCTCATAGCCTTACTTACTTCAGTGGGTCATAAGATCAAAAATCCAATTTCTAAAAAAAAAAAATTCCAAGACCTCTTCCCTCCTGATTTTATCACCCACCATATTTTAAACAATCTCTTCTAAATAATTTAAATATGTGTCCTCAGAATATTGCTGAATTATGATTAGGGTTAAAACTGAATCTGAAAGGATGATAGAAAAATTCAAGAGGAATCCATAATTGACCTTAGCTATAAGATGAAATCTGGATAGTCTGGGTGGGCAGGCATTTCTAATAGAAGAAACAGCATGAGCACAATCATAAAGAATAAGAGAACATGTATTCAGGGCACAGTGAGGTATTCCCAGGCTTCTGAAATGAATGCCATGTGTGGAGGAATCACAGGCTTTAAAGACCAATTTGACCAATAGCATGAAAGCTCTTGTAGGAGCTTAGAGTAATGAGTTCAGTGTATAACACCTTGACTTAATTGTACTTTTTCACATTTAAAATTCCAAGTTCTCTCTAGCTCTGTTGGCTCACCTACCATCTCAGCAAGGGCTGGACCAGGCATAACAAGATGAATCTGATTTAATCATCTTTCTTTTTTTTTTTCCCCATTTTTCTTCTTCTCCCACGGTCTGTCCGTGAGCAGGCAAACACCATTCACCCAGACAGCACATGAGCTTAGTGTACTTACTGTTACCTGTAATTTATTGGCACTTCCAGGGATATACCTAAGTACAGAGACCTTCAGCTATGTTACAGAGTAAAAGGTGACATAATAGGTTTTATAGAAATGGATCTGCAATTGAAAGGTGCCATTTAGTTTATCTGTCCCTAGAAGCTAGGAGTACTAACTCAATCTGTTTTCTTCAATATCACATTTATAAGCTGTGTTGGGAAAGGAATAAGCATGCTGTTAATAGTTTCATTAATAGCAAATAGATATTTCAAGAGAAATTACATTGGAAGAAAATAATTTCCTTATAGAAAAATCACAATAAACAATTGACTAAAGAGAAGCCATTAAGAGAGAGAGTTAGATCATACTAAATGTGCTCATTGATCCTTAGAGGAAGCAGTCTGTAGTAGCTTAAGTATGGTGTCTTGAGCCAGACTGCTGCAGTTTAAATGGGAACTACCATTCTCTGCTCTGTGACCTTGGGAGAAGGTATTTAAACATTCTCCGTAGTGATTCTTGAAAGCTATGTACTGAAATGAACAACCCCTACCCCATGTAGTAACATGTTAAAGTCCTGTTCCTGATGAGATTGTATTTGGATGTTATGTCTTTATTATACATTTAAGATTAAGATTGTTATTTTCCTTTTTTTATTGTCCATAATGAGTTACATTGTTCGGTGGGCCAATAATGAGTTGTTATCCCCAATTCCTCATTGCCCCCCTTCTAAGGAGAGAGAAAGAGAAAGAGAGAGAGAGAGAGAGAGAGAGAGAGAGAGAGAGAGAGAGAGAGAGAGAGAGAGAGAGAATCAATGTCATTCCAAGCTAGGCTATATCCTTGATATGCACAGAAGGGCCTTGTGAAGACTTAATGAAAAGGATGCCATCTGTAATCTAGAGGTGAACCCTCTGCTGATTACTTTTCTCAGAACTGTGAGAAAAGAAAAGTTTGTTGTTTAAGTCCCCAAGTCTATAGTATTTGATTATGGCAGTCTGTGCTGAGTGACATACTATTCTAAAAACAGAGGTAATGAAGTTGGCAGGAGGCATCATGCCTGTAATATCAGAACTCATATGATTGAGGCAGAAGGATCATGATTTTGAGGGCAGCCTGGGCTACAGAATGTTACCCTGTCTCTAACAAAAGAAAACAAAAAAGACAAAAAGAAAACAAAAGCGACAAAAAATACAGAAGATATCCAAAAATATGAGTTAATGATAGTGTGTTTGTAAGGATTAAATGTATTAATATATACAAAGCTCTTAATGTGCTGCTTGGTATCTAGTTATTGCTATTGATGTTAGCTAATATTAATGTGATTTTATCACTCATTTGATAGCATCATACTTAAGGATTCTACTTTTCAAGTCTGGACAACACTGGAGTCTCAGTTCTACCTCTTATAACTGGATGGCCGGCCCTGTGCAGATTGCTAACTGCCTGGGATGGGAACCTACATCAGTCAGGAAAGTGCTTTTCTCACAAACATGAAGACCTGCGTGATTGCCAGAGAATGTCCAAATGCCAGGCATGATTGTGCAATTTGGTAATCTCAGCACTGGGGACATGGAGAGGATCTGGCCACTCTAATTACTGAAGTCCAGGCTGATGAAAGACCCTACATAAGGAATGATATTTGAGGTGGTTTGCTTGGCTTTCACATGCATGTGCACACATACGATGTGCGCGCACACACACACAAATGCACACAGATGTATTTGAAGGTATTAAACTCTTTCAACCTTCATTTTCCTGTTTGTAAATAGCGATGCATGCTGCTGACCTCTGTGGGCTGCAGTGAGGATCTGAGAAGATATGTATGCAAATGGATCTGGCCCATGGTCAGCATTTCATAATGCTATTCACTGTCATTTTTAGAGCATTGTGGAGCTTTCTTTTTTGCATTCTTAAAGAAACTGTGTCTCAGAAAACCTTGAACTAACCTGGAGGAGCAGTAATAGCAATTTCTCCTCAAACATGGAACTCTAAAATTACCCTTCCTAAGTCAAACTTTCATTATGTAATTACCAGACAGGAGCTTTGTGCATTTTTTTCTGTTTTTATTGCACTCCTACCCTCTTTTTTTAAAATATTTTATTTATTCATTTTCAAGCAGAGATACAGAGAGAGAGAGAGAGAGAGAGAGAGAGAGAGAGAGAGAGAGAGAGAGAGAGAGAGAGAAAGGAGCACAGGGCCACCACCTTGTAGGGTCTAGCTTATGTGGTTACTGGGGTATTGAACCCAGGGCCTTAGGCACTGGAGGCAAATGCCTTAACCGCTGAGCCATCTCTCCAGCCCTTCTCACAACTATTGAGTGGTAGACCTGAGAGCTAAAATCTAGTCTCACAGCCTGATTATCACACAATGGGAAGTCAGAGATCTGTAAATATATCATTGAACATACTGGTGGTCATTAATACCGTAAGCTTGGGTGTAAGCAAAATAGTAGTTTTTGCAGAAGGGCTCTTCAGATTTTAATGAATGAATCAGAGCTGAAAGTCACATTGAAATGCAAGTCCTAATTCAGGAAGTCCTGGAGGGGACCTGGAGGTCTGTGCTTTGGACAGGCTTCCAAGTGAGGTCAAGTCTGCTGGTCCTCTGACCACACTTATATAGTAAGGATTAGATGATTCACTGAATGTCATTTTGGTGATTTTTGCTATTTGTTTATTTTGTTCCTTAGCCCATTTCGTCTTCACTAACATGTATTCCAGATGCAGGACTAAAAGAAAAAATGGGAAAAAAATTAAAATCCAACTTGGCAAGACTTCAATTGTACACATTTGAATCTTAAATGCTTCAATTAGTTTCTCCATATGTTGCACATTCCTAAATCATTCACAAAGGCTTTATTTTTGTCCCTTTTCATCAAATATGAAAGTATTCTCCTCCGATTTATTTTTCCAGTCTCTATCTTCCATAGTACATTAAATCACCTTCTCCTTTCTACAACATCTCTTTTTTTCCCCTGACTTCTGCTACATTTGTTTATAGAATAAGATTATTCTATGACAAATCTTGAGTGGCCATGGCCCAGGAACACAGATTCCGGTTGCCCCAAATAACATCTTTCAACATGAAAATAATTATGAACTTTTTATAATCATGGAATATAAAGAAGTCAGAAGTCAGACTGTTGCAGTCAGCTTTCTAGTTGCTGTGCAAAAAGAACCAGAGCAAATGCAGCTTGTGGAGGAATGGGTTTATTTGGCTTACTGACTCGAGGGGAGACTCCATCCTGGCAGAGAAAACGATGGCATTAGCAGAGGGGTGGACATCACCTCTGCCACAGCACTGCAAACAGTGGCAGGAAGGTGTGCCAAATACTGGCAAGGGGAAGTTGGCTTATAACCTCCATAAACCCACCCCAACAACACAGCTACAGTGAGGTTGTAAAATCCAAACTGCCATGAGCTGAGGATCCATCAATCATAACACATTCATTTGTTTGTGGGGGACACCTGGATCAAACCATGACACAAGGCATTTAGAAAAAAAAATACATGGATGGAATCCAAGTGAGAAAATTTCTGCTCTAGGTCTTAGATGTTATGTGATGATAGTCTTAACACTTGGGTTATTGGAAGATTTCTGGCTGTTAATACATTCCAGTAGTTTCACTTGATATTTAGACTTCAAGTGAGCAGAAGTGAAAGAATGAAATGATGGTTGATGGTACTAAAGATAATCCAAGATAATTTGGCTATAGATCTGTGTCACTCCAACACTTTATAATCATCAATGATGAACCAGATGGAGGATGTAGGAAGGTTTATTCCTAGGAAGCTATCCAATAAAGAGGAAGATGATTGGATAGGAAAGCAGTCTTTAAGGGAACTGGTTGTTAAGCCATTAAATAAGAAGCCCCAAGATCATAATATCATTATTCACCATCGTCTTCTGAGTCTGATATTTTTCTGTTTTTTTTCTTCACTATCTGACAACATTTACACATGACATTTAAGAGGGACTATTATACCTAAAGTTAAATCAAGAACATAGAATGGTTTAAAGAAGTAAAGACAGTAAATGAAAAAAAAAACAGGCATTTTAACAACAACAACAAAAAAAAGAGCATCATAATCTTTAACCCTGCTGCTTAAGTTTTCCTCCTGTGTCAACAGTCATTTATAATTTCTGAAGTATTTTATTTGAATTTTGGAGTGTTTGATATAATTTCCTGTTGTTTTTATTTTAGAATTTCTTCCTTCACTTTGATATTTATCACTACTTAGATTGGTGAGTTTTAATTTTAGGGAAGATCTATCACTAATGACCAAATTATGGGAATTAGTTTTGTGACTAATCATTATATTTGTTCTCTTGTTTTGGTACTACAAATTAAATTTCAGTATCAAAAAGTCATTGGCTTGTCATATTATAGAAGAAAGCACATTGCAGCAGGATGAGTTTAAACTCATCAAAACTGTCATGAAATTGAAACGCCAATGGGAATTATTTACTTATATTACTCATGCATGTTTTATTAGCAATATAGAGTTATTACTTTATTTTTCTTGAAATCCTGATTAGCTATACTATAGACACTTTGAAAACTCAGGAAAAAGGATACTTAAGATATTATAAGTTTCTTATAAGTTTCTGTGGAAGTTTGAATGGATGACCCTCAATAGAGCGAAGTTTATTAAAGCTTGTGATTTGGCTCCAGCCCTAAGGAGTTTCTGGGACAGATCTGGAATTCCAGCCATAGATATGCATAGAGTGGTCTGAGCTCAAGCCTGGAGTTCCTAAAGTTTACTGTGTGTGTGTGTGTGCTGGTA
Organism: Zapus hudsonius; assembly: GCA_004024765.1. Lineage (NCBI taxonomy): Eukaryota > Metazoa > Chordata > Mammalia > Rodentia > Dipodidae > Zapus > Zapus hudsonius. The sequence continues at coordinate 45,595 of PVHP010000701.1, forward strand.
ATGGATTTTCTCTCTCTCTGTTTGGAAGTATGAAAGTGGGCCAACCTGTTTCACCATTATAGAACATCCCCTGGATCTGTAGCTTCAAAAATCCTTTCCTCTCATAACTGTGCCTCGTTTGAAGATTCATCCCAGGGGTGTGTGGCTGACTACAACAGTTTCCTTTTTTTTTTTTTTTTTTTGAAATTCTATTTTTTCCAATGTCTTATCTTTTTGAACATGAATTCATTTACCCATTTTTATGTTTTATTAAATTTAGCAAATTTAGCTTGTTCTGAATTTTTTCGAGATAACTGCATCTCTACCAAGGTCTCTTTTGGCTCTAATACCAGCCAATTTTGATTTAAAAAACATTAAAATACATGAATGTTGTGATTGGACTAATTATTTTGCATTATTTGGACAGAAAGAGAAAACCCAAAACCTCTTTTGATTTTCCATTCCTAACAAGAGCTGATAGAGAAGTTACCCTGAGGGAGGCAGAATATAAGGCTTTCCACAGTCCACAGCCCCAGTGATGGCCTGGATTCCATCTGGAATCTGAGTCTCTTCCATTACTTCTATAGATTAGAGTTTGTGTGATTGATAGTTCATGACTAGAGACCTACTGTGGGCCATCTAGACAGATTTACAAGGCTTGTGGCTATCAGGACAGGTTATGCTGTGACAGTAGATCTAGGCAGCTATAACAGATTTAACTTTATAGTTAGATATTTATTATTTTGGCATATTTAATATCAATAGGACTATAATAATCAAATTGCTTGGAACCAGTTAATATTTTTCCCTTTTCTTAGTAAGAAAAAGCTCTATTTTTTTTGACTTTAGGAGATTGAATTTATAATAGAGGTACCTCCAAAATAGAGCTCCTTGTAGAAGATTTAAAATAGGCATCTGCCAATCTAAAACCTGAAATCATATTCAAATTATACTACATAATGAGAGACTTTTTATGAAGATGGTGAAAACCTTGATGTTTTAATTTTTTTAGTGACTTGTGAACTCAACTGTCTGAACATATAGCATATTGGTCAGAGCCCATCAGGGTTAGGGTTGTGCTTCCTCTCCTCACCCCATTCCTCCTCAGTGGGGTAATCAGAATTCACTCTGCAACCATGAATACATCAGTCAGTCTCTGTGAGGGGACAATGTCTCAGAATACACCTTCCCACACATGGCTGTTGCATTCTTTCAGCCTCCCCTTACTCAGTGTTCTCTGAGCCTTGGAGGATGTGTTATTGATCTCCTTTAGTGCTGAGCTCTCTGAAGCCTCTGATTTTCTGCTTGGATGAGTTTTGAGTCTCCTCAGTGTCTACTGCCTTCTCCCTGGAAGAGGTTCTCAGGCTAGCTGTGAGAACAATACTCATATTTAGTCCTCTACTTCCTCTGTAATGCCTACTGGACGCTTGCAGATGAAATTCAATTTTTTTAATGTGAATAATTGATTTAAGTAATGTAGGAGGTTCGGGCAAGCAAACAGTCATAACAGAAACCTGGTTAATGAGATGCCATGATAACAATATCTTGATGGGGAGTTTCACTAATACCAAGATCAGCATTTTTCTATAACTTTGGACAATATACCAAGGGAAGTTCCAAATATCTTAGATAAGTTTATAAATATGTAAATGCAAAATGATTTAAGAAACACATTACAGAAGAGTGAATATTGATAGAAATGTTCTCAGAGAGGTTTCATGTTCAGTTATTTGAAGCACTCAATTGCTTATGTCATTGAGGATGAGTATTATCCAATACTTTCAAAAGTCTATATAGGTGTCTTCTTAAAGAACTTGGCACAAATTAGGAGGGGAGAAATGCAAATACAAGCATTTATCTGTTGAAGTACTGTAGAACAGAAGGTGGTTACCAGTAACTAATAAGATCTTTGAGATCTGGGCTGTGGGAGTCTTTGATGTAGTGATTTTAATATATATATATATATATATATATATATATATATATATATATATATATATATATATATATATATATATATATATATATATAGAGAGAGAGAGAGAGAGAGAGAGAGAGAGAGAGAGAGAGAGAGAAACAGAGTTAATGAGTGCACCAGGGCCTCCAGCCACTGCAAAGAGACTCCAGATGCATGCACCAATTTGTGCATCTGGCTTTACATGAATTCTGGTAGTTAGGTGAGGGAGGGAATTTTTCTCCCCCTTTATTTAGCCTTGGGTGGGGTCTTGCAATCCTATCTCAGACTTGTTTACTCCCCGAGTCTCTGGAATTTTCCTTCCTGCACTGCCCTCCCAGGAAGGGATGTTCATTTCTAGTTTCTCTGAGCTTCCTTGCATCCTGCCCCCTACTTAGAGGCTCTCTTTCTGTAAACATCCTCAGATAAGATCAAGTTGACAACAAAACCTAACCATCACATCTGGCATCTCCTTATCTCTCTTTCTTTCTCTGCCACAGGTTTAGTCATAAATTGAGCATTTCAGAATCACTGTCCGATAAAATATTCTCTCTGGAAAGTCTTTCCAAGTTTCTGCCTTGCATGCCCAGTGATTATTAGTATTTATGGACCTGTCAGCCATTCATATTCTACATGTGGAAATCCCCATACACACTTCCATACTCCATGCTTATATACAACTCTTACTAAATTTTAGACCTCAGGTTGTATGCTGCAGGGGATTATTTTACTCTAGCAAACTCTTGGTGGTTCTGGAATAACTCTCTCCTTATGCTGGTATGGATAACCTTCCTGTATCCCAAATGTCTTTCCTCCTCATAGTATCTTCTATTGCTTTGAAATATGTGTCTGACTTCAGTTAGTCTGAAACTGTATTTCCAAAGCATGTATTGAATTTCCCAATCTCCATGCTACTTTCACTTGGAGTAAAAAACATAGATACAAACCAATCTTTGTTTATTAAAATGTTGCACATCTCTCAAGGCCTTCACAAAATGCTACTTTCTTTGTGCCATATTCTCCGTTCCACTATATGAGCTGGTTGCTCTGTCCTCTGCATTGATAAAATACAAGTTCTGTGCTGTTCAGACGACATTTCATACTTCCTGCCATATCAGAAAGATTGAGTCAAGAAACTAGGCTATCCATGGTCCCCTGTCACCAGGACTGGTCCAGACGACCCATGGAGGAGGTTATCCAGCGGAGTGGGGAGGGGAGGGCAGCGGGGAATTGGGGATAACAACTCATTGTTTGCCCACTAAATATTGTAACTCATTATGGACAATAAAAAAATAAGAAAAAAAAAAAGAATCTGCCCCTAACCTAGAACTATAAGATCTTTTTTCCTATTCTTACCCAAAATACCACTCCTAGCAAGATACCATCAGAAACAAAATTCGATGAAAAGTTTTTAGGATAAGTCTGAAAAATTATGGCACAAGCATAAGTCAACCGAAACTTGCATGATAAAACAAGCCATTAGCTAACTACCCTTCTGCACTCTCTTATGTCAACAATGGCATGGGCTCTCATCGACACACTCTTATATCTCATGTCTTATAATCTCACAAAACACCAGATGTTACTTCTCTCCTTCTAATGAATTCTTTACATCATTTTATTATTATTTAAACCTTACCTGTCTTTGGTCCCAAAATCAAGTAGATTTTTAAGTGTTTTTTTTTTTTCCAATGTGCACTTCTGTTGCTTCAGGAAGTTCTGAAAACCTTTTGTTAACCAGAGTACACAAATTTGCATAACCATAACACTGTAAGTTTGGAGAAATTATTTTCGGCTTATTTTTTTCCATGTGTTTCATCTTTTGTCCACATAGCATGAAAACTCACTTAAGGACAGGCCATGTAGTTCCAAATATTTTATTAACTACAGTATGGAAGATATTAGTTTAAATTCATTTTTTAAAAAATATTTATTTATTTATTTATTTGCAAGCAGAGAGAGAGAGAGAGAGAGAGAGAGAGAGAGAGAGAGAGAGAGAGAGAGAGAGAGAGAGAGAGAGAGAGAATGAGCCAGAGCCTTTAGCTTCTGCGAATGAACTCCAAATGATGCACGTGCCATTTTGTGCATTCTACCTTAGCTGCTGAACCATCTCTCCAGCCACTAGTTTAAATTCCTTATCTTGTCTGTGATCCAATTGTTTGACCATGTCATTTTCCTTGGGAATTCTGTGTCCTAACTTACCAAATGAGCATAATCATATTTTTTTCATATAAATGTGCATGCATAATCTTTGTAGTCATTTACTTAGTATTGGCATACAGTATAATTCCTGCTCTCAGTCATGTTTAAAATAATTGCTGAAAACAAAAACAAAAACCAAAAAACAAGAAGTTCCTTTAGTGATTCAAACCTCAAGGTGGGAATGGTATCTTACTGCAGATCCCAGAAGCCATCTGATAGCATGAGTTTTCTTTCTCAATATCCTCTTTTCCTCTGGAGACCATTCCATAGAATTCTCCTTAGTTGAAGAGACAGAAAATCATACTTGAACACTTAAAGTGTGAAGACCAAATGACACCTTAGCTTAGAGACAAGTCAGTAATTATGGAAGTACCTTCTCAAATGGCCATGTTTTCCTCTGTCTTAATGCTGGCAATCAAATCCACTGCATTGAGCTGAGCAGGGTCAGGACTTTAAACCTGAGAAAAATCACTTGAATTGGAGGCATTGTGTTCAGTACAACATGTTCCAGCTATAAATTCTCCATATCCTGTTTGAGAACAATAGTGCCAGAGAGCAGATGCTCCCTCCAAGACTCTGCACTCAGTCACATGTGGGCAGGGCTCCAGAACTCAGATGCTCACAGAAAGAAGAGGTCTCACCATTTCTTGGGCTGGGCGATGGGAGGTAGAGATTGGAGTGTGGAATTTCTGGGGCTGGGAGATAGGGATTGGAGTGTGGAATTTTTTTTTAACCTGGATGATAGGGGGTAAGAATTGGCTTGTGAAATTTCTGGAGCTGGGAGATGGGGGTAAGAATTGGAGTGAGGAATTTCTGGAGCTTGGGGATACTGGGTAGGGAGTGGAGTGTAGATATTCCTATAGACTTGGAATTGTTCTGCACCCTGCTGGAGAAGCCCTCTTTATAGGTTTCCAAATGAATATTTTTCATGGGGCTCTCTTCATAAAAAAATTATTGTGTATATTAAACTTTTCTATTTTCCCAACACTAATTCATGAGTGGCAAAATAAATATTAAACATTTCATTTTAGCGCTGTCTTATTTACCTTGAAAACTTCAAAACAAGCGGTAAAGATTAAGAATCCCTGAAGTGTTAGAATTCTTTCACATTCCTACTGCGATTGTTATGACTCTGAAAGGAAGAATGTTTTCTCCTTTGTTTCACGTGCCTGGAACCTGACTGCCAATGTCATCTTATAAAAGGTGAAAGTTTATTTAGTCTAGTATTGCTCAAAACAACCTTTTCCTTTGATGATTCTCAATAAAAAAAAATCCCTGCTTTTTCCTTAAAAATGCAATGGACGTATTATTATTTCCTTGCGCACTTAGGCACCTGTTCTGCCTACTTTTGTTTCAGCATTGGTATCATTAGAAAGGCTTAGACCTCTGGATAACCTTGGGCTAATGTCACAAATTACTGCCGTCGGGGTGACTTAAATCAAGAGTCTTATTCCTTCATAGTTCAGAAGTGCAGAAGTCTGAAATCAAGATCATGGCAAGACTTGTTTCATCAGAGGCTAACTTAGAAGAGTTTCTCTTCCTTGCTTTGCTGGTCTCTACTCCCATTCTTCCGTGGTCTTTTTCTCTTCCTCTTCTCTCCTCCCAGAAGGGCACTCATCGTTGGATTCAGGATCCAGCTTCATTCACTATGACAATTCATTTGAAAGCTATAACTTAGTTCCATCTCAAAGATGCTTTATCTAAATAAACTCAGACTCACAGGTCCTGGGTGGACACGTGCCTTGGGGGCCAATTTTCAACCTCCTCTAGATACTTCAGGATCAAGGCTGCCTAGTCCTAAGGTGTCAAGCATGAAGACTGTATGTGCATTTACATGAAGCTAACATGTTTCCAGACTAACAGATCACAATGCTCAATCTTACATTATCTGCCTAGTTCCTTGGTTTTGAAGTGAAACTTTTGGCAGGAAAGAGTGCCCAATCATCTTTGAGGCCTCTTCTGTAAGGTGGGGTTGGCTTATGCAGCATGTAAGCCTACAATCAGATCTGACAACCCACAAAGGTATATATATATATATATATATATATATATATATATATATATATATATATATTAGTGAAAACATGCAAAGTGGGCTGGATACAAAACTACCTAATACGCATTTCATTAATGAATACTTTCCTGCACTATTAAAGAAGTGCTTATGTGTTTGCTTAAATCTCTTCTATTTTTAGACATTTAACATACCAGAGAAAATAATACTAAGGAGATCATGTTTCTACCTTTGCAGGTACTCTGGGATGGAGACTAAACCAATTAAAAAAACTGCATATATAGTATTCTTACACTGTTCCAAAGTTTTGTACCATAGGCTATATTTAAAAGTTGACTCAAATGTGGTTAGGATGGTTTGTCATAAGATAGAAGAATAGTTTTTTTTAATGTATGAAATGGGTATATTTTTATTTGCAAGCATTGAGATAGAAGAGAGGCAAACAGAGAATGGGGTTTCCAGGGCCTTCAGCCACTACAAATGGATTCCAGAGCGTAAGCCGCTGCATTGGATTAAGGTTGATACTGGGGAATTAAACTACGGTCCTTGGACTTTACAGACAAGTGCCTTAACTACTGAGCTATCTCTCCAGCCCTGAAATGGGTATTTTTAAATAATAAATGTAAATGTGTTTACCAGGTACTGCTAAGCTCAATATTTAAAATTACTTGAACATGAGAGAGGGCACAGATAATGCTTACATAGTTTACTTTTCTGGTTTTTATTAAGCTCAGCTTTTGGTAATAACATAGGAAAGGTTTTATAGAAGGAGATTAATTTCCTTATGAATACAGTGTAAGGTTTTTTAAAAAATATTTATTTATTTATTTTTTAGGGTCTCACTCTATCCCAGGATGACCTGGAATTCACTATATGGTCTCAGGATGGCCTGGAACTCACAGTGATCCTCCTATCTCTACCTCCCTCCCTAGTGTTGGGATTAAAGGCGTTCACCTCCACACCCTGCTTTAATTTAAACTTTGTAGTAGGTCAAAATTATTATGTGATCTTTGACCATATGCTTGTTTCTGAGCCCCAAAGGCATGGTTAGTTAAACTCTTTTATTGGAGCCAAAAAATGCCCATGTTCACTAAAGCAATAGACTTCATTCACAACTGTTCTGGTTGGGCATGGTGATTTAAAAGACCAATGGGATTAGATATTTGATCTAATATATAGACAAGATTTTTTGAAAAGTATGGAGCTGTGAGGATATAAAAAGTTATAAGGAACAATAGAGAAAGCTTCTGAGACAGAAACAATAGGCATTCCTAAGTGAATCGGGGAAGATTGGAGACCCAGCATGAATCCTGCGTTTAAAATGTTCTTTCTTTTATAGGAAAAAAAATCCTGTCTTGGGTACTAGGGAAGGTGACCAATAGAAATAACTTCTGTTATTTCCTTTATTCATTCCTTTCTGTTGCTTAAAGGTGACCTTGAAACTGAAAATATGAAACTCCCTTTCTGTCATATTCTAAAGAACTATTCTTGGGACAGAATTTTGCATCATTCTTTTCATTTGAATATCTGGTCTTTTTGCCTACTTAAGAAGTCCCCAGGATAAACTTATAGGTCATTTTGAGGTCTATACAGTTCAGGAAAGGTAGTGGTGGTTACATATCTACCCTGTTCATTTCACACTCCACGCTGCAGGTGTGTGCACTTCTCGCTTACACAGCATGATAATTTTGTCACTCAATTCTAGCCTTATTTACTTTCATTGTTGACTTTCATATCAGGCATAGAAAATGAAATATAATTGAAGAAATCAGCTCATAACATTTACAATTAAATTCATTAATCAAGACAGTTTATGGAAATGTCACACATGAACTGTAACCTTCATAAATATTCAAGCAGTGAGCAACTAGACAATCACATTTTCTTAGTAATAAATGTTTCTTCCTGGCAGCTTTATTTTATTATGGGAAATGTGGAACGTTCCCATTCACTGGCTTGCATTCTGGTTTTGAGATTTTAAAGCCAGGTACATCATGAGAAAGGACTTTTATTTTGGTGGCAATCTCTATTTCCATATGTTCTCCATCTACCTTCCTCTGTGGGTTTATGTGCTTTCACACTAATGAATGTGTGCACCTGACTTCAAGAAGCCTCATTCAAATCAAGCCAAGTCCATCTGTTTCTGAAGAAAAGGCAAAAAAAAAAAACAAACAAACAAAAACCCCACCAAATTCAAGTTCCAAGATTTCTATCTAGTTAGTAGTTATTGACAATACTTATTGTACTCTGTCAATGTTTTCATTCCCATGCACTTTTTAAGGTAAGATAACTTATGTTGAGTTTCTTTTCATGTACAAGAATGACTACACGTGTGTTCTTGGACTGTGCTTTAATGGACTTTTATAAAAGAGTCTTTATTTTCAAGCCAAGATAGATAGAAGAGAGATGAGAGAAACAGGCGTATATATATATATATATATATATATATATATATATATATATATATATATATATATATATATATATATATATATATATATATATATATAGAGAGAGAGAGAGAGAGAGAAGACAGAGTGTATAAAGTATACATGGGTGTGTGTCAGGGCCTCCAGCCACTGCAAACCCAGATGCATGCACCACTGTATGTCTGGCTTTATGTGGATGCTAGGGAATTGTACCCGGGTGGTTGGGCTTTGTAGGCAAATGCCTTAACCACTGAGAAATCACCCCAGCATATGCAATGGACTTTCCTATTTTACTTTGTAGTTTAAAAATGCGGGCTATGACTCTAGTCGCATGAGTACTTATGGATTAGTGTAACCTCCTAGGTTGAAATTAGAAGTAAGGGACATGAAAGGAAGCCTGAGTATCTTAAAGATCCCTCAACAGATCAAAGAAAGAAAAACAATTGAAAGTTTAGGGTTGAGAGAAAATGTCTTGCAGAGTGGGGGAGAACACGAATAATTTTAGGCGGGAGAAACTGCTGTTCCCACACTCGGCTCAAGTGTCATCAACCCCATCTCTATGGAAACCAGTCTTCTTCCAATGGCATGTTCACCTGTGGGTTTTATAATTGTTTAAAGGAATCTGTCTTTCAAGTGGATGGAGTTGTTTTTTTTTTTTTGGAAGGTAGAATCCATAGCTTTTCTTGTTTGCTTCATGGATTCCCCTCACACTTGGGTTCCTGAGTGGAAGTTCTCTCTCTCTCTCTCTCTCTCTCTCTCTCTCTGAATACTAGTAATAACATAATAATAGCATTTATATATATAGATATATATATATATATATATATATATATATATATATATATATATATATAATTTAGATCATACTACAGTGGTCAGCTAAATGCTTCCTTTCCCATAAATTCTTATTTTAAAAAAAAAAAACTTTTTTGAGGTAGGGTCTTGCTGTAGCCGTGGCTAACCTGGATTTCACTGCATAGGCTCAGACTGGACTCATACTCACTGTGAGTCTCCTACCTCTGCCTCCAGAATACTGGCATTAAATTCTTGTGTCACCACACCCATCATAAACACTTCTTTTTATTGTTTCTTTTTTATTTTCAGTTATTACACAGAGATTTAGGTATCATTCTTTCTGGCACTTTCAAGTACAGCTTGTTTCGTTTTTTCAATTTCCATATCACTTATGATCCTCCTTTTTCCTCTTCCCTCCAGTTCCCCTCTCCCCAGCATCAAGCGTATCCTTTCATCATTCCCTCCCCTCTTTCAGCTCATCTCTTTATATTCGTTTTGGTTTTGGCTACTGTGATGGTTAAGTTTTGTTGTCAACTTTACTTGTTTCAGAATCTTGGGTGGGTCTCTGAGGTTGCTTACAGGAAGGATTCACTAAAGGAGGAGGTGCCTCCTTCAGAGTAAGCCCTTCCTCCAGAGTGGGAGACCCTTTGGTAGGGGGCAGAATGTAAGGAAGTCATGTTAGCTAGAAACAAACATCTCTTTCTGGAAGGGCAGTGCAGGAAGGAAATTACAGAGACTCAGGAAGTCAACAAGTCTGGGAAAGGGTTGCAAGACCCACCCTAAGGCTCTATAGAGGGGAAGGAAACTCTTTTTCCTGATTCTGTTTGATGGTACAAACCAGCAAACTAGTGTGGTGTTGGTAATGACTTTTCTCTTTTTGTGTTTGGACCTGTGAAAGGGGGGCCAGCCTCTTGGGCCATTATGGAACTTCCTCTGGATCTGTAACTTCAATAAATCCCTTCCTCCCATAGCTGTGCCTGGTTTGGAGGCTCGTCCCAGCAACGTGTGGCTGACTACGACAGTTACAGTTTAATCTTATAGGTTTAATTCACATTTTCTCCTCTATATTTGCATACTTTCAGATACTATTATACAGTAAGACCCTCGCATCAAAGAGAATATGTACTTTGGGTCTTTCTGATTTTGTCCCTCCACTTAAAATGAAGCTTTCCAAATCTGCCCATATTCCTGAGAATTTCATAGCTATATTTTTAGCACTGCTGCATAGAATTCCATTGTGTAGATGCACCAGATTTGCTTCATCCACTCATCTGTTGATGGGCCTCTTGGCTGTTTCCAACTCTTTGTAACTTTTTAAATACAGCAGCAATAAGCATGCATGTGCATGCATCTCTGTGGTATACTGTAGAGTCCTTTGGCCATATGTCTAGGAATCATATAGCTGAGTCATATTTGATATCTATATTTTGAGATTCCTTCATAGTGATTTCCATAATGTCTGTACTATGTGCACTCTCATCAGATGAGGTTTCCTCTTTCCCCACATACTCTTGGGTATTTGTTGTCTGTTTTCTTGAAGAGATAACCATTGTGACTGGGGCGAGATGGAATCCCAAAGTTGTTTGATTTGCATGTCTCTGATAGCTATACGTGAGCTATTTTCTTTCCAAATACTTGGCGATTTGGGGTTCTTTTATTATGAACTGTCTGTTTATTAACTCATTGATGATTATTAGCTTATTTTTTGGTGTTTCTTTTTGGAAGTTCATTGGAAGTTCTGGTTATTAGCCACTTGTTTGAAGATAGCAGACATAGATTTTCTTCCATTCTGTAGGCTGTTTTATTTGTTGATGCTTTCTTTTGTTGTGCAGAAACATTTTAATTTTATGTATTCCCATTTGTTGTTCCCATTCTTGTGGCTATTTTCTGTGCAATTTTAGTCTCATTCAGACTAATCAATGCCTACGTACTTATTATTGCCCTATATACTGATCTCAAATGATACAGGGTAATAGTGATAAAGACAGAATGGTCCTGGCACCAGAAGAGGCATGTAGAACAATGGAACAGAATAAAGAACCCTGGAGTAAATCCAGACTGCTTTGGCTACCTAACCTTTGACAAATTAGCCAAAAATATTCAATGAAAAAAAAGACAACTTATTCAAAAAAAAAATGGGTTGGCAAAACTAGATATCCACCTGAAGAATGAAATTAAATCCATCTCTCTTTTCCTGGGCAAATATCAATTCAAAGTAAGTCAAAGACCTCAATTTAAAATCTGAAACAACAATAACAAAAAGCTCTAGTGAAAAAAAAAAACTAGGAAACACTTTTCCAGGATATAGGCACAGGCACAAACTCTCTTAGCAAGACTCCATTAACACTTCTTCAATACACAACTCTCCTATTTTCATATTTCATTTGCCTTTTAACTCTATGTAGAAGTTTACCAGTGTCTTTTATTCTGAAATATGTCATTCTACTATGCACAAAATTGATAAACCAGACTAACTTTCACCAGGATGTTCATGAAAACACAGAACTGGACCCTTGAGCTTCTTCTGAGTTAGTTTCCAGGTTGGCATTGGTCTGCTCCATACTAAGTATAGGATTTAGCCAGGAACCAGCATTTTCCACCCAAGAGCACACCACCCATGTGCTCACCTATCACGTATCTGTGAGGATGTCTGGAAGGCTGTCACAACCATGTGGAATCCATGGATCTTGTCATTTCCCCATAGCTCAAGCCTTGAAACTTCACTTATCAATGTTCAACACCTCGAAAAGGCCTGTTTAAATTAAAGGAAATCAAAGTTCTAACACTTCAGTGTTTCTTTGGTGTGGTGAAGCAATACATAAGTACAAAAATAGTGTTTATGATATAACTATAGTCATTTGAACTATGGGCTTGGAAAGTGTCAGGAATAGGCATTAACTTATTTGTTATTAGCGAAGCATTTTGGAACTAGTTCTAATCTAAGGCTAAATAGTGTTATAAAGATTTTTGAGTTAGAATAGGTTGTTAAAGCTGATTATGGGCTTCTATCTAGATGAGACAAGACAAAAGGGACATGTCTCTTTAGGAGTTTCATGTCCTGTCATCACTAGTAGAACATTGGAATTCCATTTAATATTTTTTGTGGTTTCAGTGTTTAAGCAAAAAAATTAAGTAAAATATACATAATTTCAACTCACTCATTCTTAGCTATACCTTTCATTATCAGAAAATAAAAGAAATAGGTATATAATATACCTCCTTTAGTATTTGAAACTAATGTCAAAGGAAATATCTGCTCTATTACTGAACAGACCAACACACTTTTTACTTGTAAATTAACAAGCTTATTATTGGTTATTTGTCATCATAAAATGAGTGTTTATATGCAGGTTTAATTATTTAAAAAATAAAAGTTGGCTTATGTTCATTAACAGTCCCTCGTATTTGTTAAGTCCTCAGCTAAGTGCAGAAGAATGGTTTCTTCTAGAAGGAAGTAATAAAACTGTCATAACTGGTCAATACTGAAAATAAGTGACTGACATGCTCATAAGCACTAGGCCCTAAGAGAGACAAATGCACCATTCTCTCCAGGGCTCAGGTGGGATGGAAAGGTTGTAAGAGCTGGAGGATGGGCAGGAACATTGTGAGCTCATCAGGGAAGGAAATAGCCTTTTCCCCTATCCGTAACACAATGCTGACTGCCCATATCATGAGCAAGTCTTTTGTAGGTAACCATAATGGATATGAGTTCATGACTGCAGTGGCCTGGTCAAGTCTGCAAGCCAGAGTTCCACAATTGATACACATTATTGAAAAAATATTTTCAAAGATGAACAAAATGTCAACCTGACTAGCTCGAAAAATTTCAGATGGACCTTTCAGAGGCAGAGATTCTGACCTGAATTAAGAAAGAATCATAGCAAGCTCCATGAGGAAAGACATTTGTGAGCAAAGCACAACTCTAGCTAACCCAATCGGTGTGATAGTCGGGGCCTTGCATATGTAATGAAAGAATACGTCTCCCAGAGTATCCATTCAGATTGGACAGTGCTGATTTTAATTGGTCCGCAGGAACAACTAGAGTTGGAAGAAGGGTGGGGAAAGATGAGCCCTGTGCTCCTGCCACTACTCAAGAATATGTCTGCAGCCTTATTCTAAACAGACACCTGGCAACACGAGAACCTCAGGTTGGCCTTGACAATGGCCCATTCACAGGTATAAACTGATCACATTGTGACAGTGCCAGTTGGCTCTTGCAATTAGGTTGTCGATTCTATCTGTAAGCCAGCGGTTATACGACAAATATTGCTAATTTGAATTTAGCCAATTTTAGGTGCCATTATTGTTTTTATGCAAATCACCAAGACTGTCAAAAAGAGAGCCAGTTTGCATATGAGTATGTACCTCTATTATAGTTAAATGTGTTTTGAGTCTGTCATACTCTTCTCAAACACCTAGAATATTCCAATATTCTGGATTGATTACAGAAACCCACTGTTTTCCTCATGGTCACTGGAGTCCTGGAATCCAGGCATGGCTTGCTTGAAGCTCAACAAGGATCTAGTGTCACCAAAGGCTCCAGTTTTCATCAGAGATGGGCTGATGATAGGTCCATTTGAGCTCATTCTTGTCCACTCCAGAACTAATCTCCTGTCAGTCTGAGATGAAGGCTCTGACTTCTTGGTGGTTAGTGTGTCAGTCAAATCGTCAGCCCACGTTTGTGAGCTTCTGCATAGACTTTGAACCCAGCAAAAAGGAAGAGAGGTCACTTGTTACCTGGACTGAGCTTTATAAAATATAATGTAATCTTGAAAGAGACTGACAAGGTCAGTTTGCCACATATTTTGTCAGAAGTAAGTAAAGTTCTTATCTACCCTCAAGATGAGGGAATGATTCAAGCAGGAGGCAGTGATCATGGGGCCACCTTAAATATCTGTCTGTAAAATAGTCCAGAAAAGAAAAGCCATTATATTTTAGATATAGTTTTGGAAGGTTTCTTGTAATCAAATTTAAATAAATAGTTGTTCAAACAACATTTAACTGTTACATAAACAGGTGCAGTGCATCGTTTAAAAATACATATTTTATTCAAGTATTCCTGTAACTGGCTTGCCTATAAACCATCTTTGATTTTTCTGTTTTCCAGAAATATCTTAGCAACATATAGATGATACTATTTTTCTCTAAAATTTTTCCTTCATGTAGAACAGAATATATTTCTATATTATATGTTTCATATATATGATATGAATATAATGAATAAAAGTATTACATTAATATTTCATCATCTGATTAACTTTAGGAGATTAAATATGCACTTTGATTATGTAAACAAATTTTCTTTAATTACATTTATAGAAATTTGTATGAAGAGGCGTGATCATATATTTATTTTGTATTACCTTAATCACTGTCATAAGCTTTCTATAACATATTTTCAAATATCTCAGATTGTATTCTGTGTCTACAAATGGTCATGAAAGATGAATATTATGTTGTAATACTTGCTTTCCACTTTCATATTTATTTTGATAATTTATTTGGCAAATATTTACTAAACAAACACCAGCTTTGTTTACATACCTCGAAGCTTAGGCATGAACTAGCCCTATCTTGTGTGATCCTGTCCACATTTAGTTAGCCCGGGAGATTATAGATAGGGTATGTTAAATGAGTGATGCCATTAAAGGTGAGAGAATTTAATTGATATATTTTAGGTCACAAGCTTGGGAGTTCTAGAGTTGGGGTTGATCCCAGGTTTTCTGTGCCACGGTTTTAAGCCCTTTCAGGACCTCTTGCGGGTCCTAAACAATGAATCAGCCTTCATTTCTCCGACCAGGGGACCAGCTGTGAGGAGGCTGTATCCTTTACAGTTGTTTGTCCCGAAGTAGTGAAATCTTTGGTTTGATCCATACAAAATCCATGTCCTGGTCCCCACTGAGCAAGACCAAAAAAAAAGCTGTGAGGCAGGTGGTTGTTGGTAGTGAGTGCCCACCTGTGAAACATGTACCAGAAAGAGACTCACTTTCTAATTAACACATCAGCATCCTGCCTGTGACCCAGGCCTCCTCGGTACCATGGTACCTCCTGCTCTAGCTAGGAACAGACATCAGTTCAGAATTCTGTCTACATATTGATTACTCTCTATCTCCCTTGACCTTCACTCATTCCTCTTTAACTTTTTTTTATTTGAGAGAGAGAATGAATATGGGCACACCAGGACCTCCTGTTGATGCAAACAAACTCTAGATGCATGAACCCTTTGTGCATCTGGCTTAATGTGGGTACTGAGGAATTGAACCTGGGCCACCAGACTTTGCAAGACAGTGCCTTTAACCACTGAGCAATCTCTCCAGCCATCAGCTATTCTTTGTAGTGACATGTAAAGAATCACACGTTTAAGATACAATTTGTTTTGGTCTCATAGTTTGAAAAGAGAAACTCAAATTTTCTATCTGTAGGCAGTGATTCTTAGAACTATATATCAGTGTTACTGATATAAAGAGACATCATTTAAATATACCTCCAGTATACAATTAGTGATAATTCATAGTGAATGAACAGTGTGACCAAAAGACTATTCAGATTTTTATTTTTATTTTTTTATTTTTTTTGGTTTTTCGAGGTAGGGTCTCACTCTAGTCCAGGCTGACCTGGAATTCACTCTGCAGTCTCAGGGTGGCCTTGAACTCACGGCAATCCTCCTACCTCTGCCTCCCGAGTGCTGGGATTAAAGGCGTGCGCCACCATGCCCGGCTCAGATTTTTAAACTGTACATGTGTTGAATTAGCTTGTCCTTGGTTTCACACTAGGAAAACTCTTCTTAAAAATATTTTATTTATTCATTGTCAAGCAGAGAGATACAGAGACAGAGAGAAAGAGAGAGAGAGAGAGAACCAGGGCCACCACCTTGTGGGTCTGGCTTATGTGGGTCCTGGGGAATTGAACCAGGGGCCTTAGGCACTGGAGGCTAGTGCCTAAACTGCTGAGCCATCTCTCCGGCCCTAGGAAAACTCTTATATTTCTATAGTTTTTACTTGTGAATAAGTGTAGTTGGTAATCCTATTTTGACTAGAATTTCTATGATTTATTGTTCATAGTACACCTAGGTCTTTTTTTTTTTTGCTTTGCTTTTTTTTTTGCATTCACTTGGTTGCATGAATTGCATGCTTCTCATTAAGTCAACATCTAGAAAAAGTATCACAAAGTCATAAAATGTGTCACTAGGTCATACTTATAATTTAACTCTGTATATAGACACACTTGTCTTCTTGCACAAACTGCCAGTTAACATTATTGGTTTATGTCTGAGCAGAATATCATCAGTTTATGGTCCTCGTTGGCATTTCAGCCAGTTACAAAGCAGGCTCTTGTCCTCTCCTGCAAACATAAAAGCTCAGAACAAGAAATCTGTCTCGTGGGTTCTATTTCGTTACTCCCTCTATTTCTATAACAATGGAAAGTGAAGAGCAGAGGTGACTAGTAAGGGAAACATGTTTATAAAGAGTCAAGGGAGAAAGAGACTGAAGACTGGACCAAATGTGTGGGGAAAGTTATTTATCTACTAGGATTTCAGAGAAATAGATATATGTAGGTTTCATATTGAAATCAATATGATTTAAGGGAGTACATACAAGAGAACTACTTTTCCTCTTTTGGAGTGATACTATTTTAGATAATTCCTGCAAACAAAACAGAGATGTGTTGTAAAGAAATGAATATTCCCTTTAGAGATATACTTGATTTACTTATATTTCCTATTAATTCCCCCCAAATGAAAGCACAAACCTATACAATCCTAATGTAATGCCAAGTCATAGTCTCACGTGTGGGAAAATGTATGAGTAGATAGGATGTTCAATGCAGATTAATTTGAAGAATATCATTAGAAGAGAGACAATTATATACATTGCAAAAGGGAAAGATACGGAAATATTTTTCCTAATTCTAAGGGGGAATTTCTTTTCTTTTAGAAGGTTTTCTGAAGCCAGCAAATGCTATGATATTTATTCTCAACATCCTGTGAGAGAGGTTAAGTCCTGTTATGCAGCTAGCTAATGCCAGTTAATGAGAGGTTTCAAACATTCTTATGTGGGACTGGCTGTATCTTTCCTTGGCATTTAGGAATACTTCCTTTTCCTTTTCCTACGCACTAGCCTTTCCTCGTTGTCTTTTTTGGCTTCTTCCAATTTGCCTAACCCAGCCTTCACGAGTCTCCCTCCTGGGTCTGTAGCTTGCACTCCCCGAACCTCTATTGAATGACATTTCGCAAATCTATTTCTGCAATTCTAGCCAGGAGTGGGAGCCATTATATCCACTCTAATTCACAATTTCTATAGAGAAATGTACATATGATTCCCAAGGCAAACAAAGTACACTGTATTTTTAACTCTAATTGAGTCTTTAATAGCTGCCTCAAAATGAAAGCACCTTAAAAAATTCTGAATTTAGCAATTCCCAAACCTTTTCTTGTCTGTGAGCTCCTACCTCACTTGACAATATCTTATTTCTTGTTTCCAAACCAAATATCTTTTCTTATCCTTTCTTTCATATTACATTTGACTAGTCATCAAAATATAACTGAACTTTAACTAATCTTTCGTTTTTTCCTTACGCTTTATTTACCCTGCCCCAAGCTGTGAGTTCAAAGCCACCCTGAGACTACATAGTGAACTCTAGGTCAGCCTACCTCAAAAAGAAAATAATAATAATAATAATAATGATAATAATAATGTCTCTCTCCCATTCATATTTTATTCTTGGCTCCACCATCTCACTTAAAATCAGAGTAAAGGTCAGTTACTCAGAGATCTTTTCTTGGTCACCTAACCAAAAAAGCCAGCCTCATTCACCTGTCTGCACATCCTTTATTTTTAACTCTCTGCCCATATTCTTGTTATATTCTCTATGAAGTGTTTGTTTTTGCATTTATGATGTGTTTGTTATTTGTTATACCACATTAAATACAGAAAGTTAGCAGCTGTGGTTATTTTATTTACTGCTATATCCCTAGTGACTGGAACATTTCCTGGCAATGAGTTGGTTCTCAATAATTGTTTATTCAATAAAGGAATGACGTAATGTGTTCCTTCTCATATTTGCATTGATGACTGAAAACTATCAGAGTCCTCACATTGGTCATTAACAAGACAAAAAATTAACTGACTTGATCTTTGTAGGTCAAGGTAATATGGCCAAGTGTTTGTTTTTTAGACTGGCAGACTACTCTGTGATGAATGCATTAATCACGGTGCACTTATTAGTTTGTTGGTAATCTGCATCACCCATCACCAAACAGGGGTTATTTTTCTTCATCCCAAAGAAGGAAAAAAAATCTGGTTCCTATTGATGTTTCCCTTTCAGGAATTATTTCAGTCAAATATTTTACATTACTTATATTAAAATATAGAAAATCAACATTAATCTATTTCATTATCAGAAAACAGTATAGACTTGTTCAACAAAGCATTTTAGCACGTGTTGTGGACCAGTCTCTTCTCTCATGAAGTTTAGTCTTTCTGTGCTGTGAATTGAACCTAGGACCTTGTATATGCTAAGCAAGTACTTGAACACTGAATTGCGTCCTCAGTCTTATTTTCCTGTTTGGTTTTTATTTTATTCTATTCTAAACTTAAGACGGAATCTTAAAGTTGTTCAAGCTGGCTCTGAAATCACTGTGTTGCTCAGGTGGGCCTTGAATTTGCTATTATCCTGTCTTACCTAAGTAGCGCAAATCATACTGTGAAACACCATACCAGGTAAGTGTGCTTTCCAATGTGATAGGGGACCAGAAAATAAGTACTTTGCAGATTCTGTGTTCAATCTATTAAGGTGTTTTTACAATAGTTCTTTAATGTAAGATTTATTTCTTTCTATATATATTTTTACATATGCGAATACTTTATCTCAGAGTAAGATAACATACACAGATTCATACTGGAAGTCGCACAGTTGGTATTCAAACACACATTTTTATTACTTGAGTGCTTTCCTGTTTTGAATCTTATTGTTTGAGAGAAAAACGCTCTATAAAACTTCAAATTGTATAAAACAAACCTAGTTTTATGAAGCTTTAAAATAATTATGATTCTATACCAAATTAATTACCCATATAGATAGACAAATTAGTTTGTGTTTTGCTCATAGAGATCAAATATGCTACATATTGCTGTGGTAGTTTGAGTATATGGTTGAATAGACTCAGGCTTGAATTTTGAATCTGAAGTGGGGAGAACCCTACTGGGGAAGAGGTATGTTACTAGGCGGGGGATCTTGGAGTCCAGCCTTAAGATATGTCTGGAGGTGGATCTGAATTCCCCAAAAGGCATCTTTGGAGATGGAACTCTGGTGGTTCAGGCTTGCTGATTTGGTGTTTGCTTGCTGTAGTTGTTTCTCTCAGCTGGGATCTATGAATGGCAGCCAGCTTCTTCTGCCACTGGTGGTGTTCCCCTCGGTAAGCCTGAAATAAACCTCTTTTCATTCCCTAAACTGTGTCTGGTTAAATCTTTGTCCCAGCAACCTGGAGTGACTACAACCATTACTATCAAATTAGTTTAACTTTCCATCACATCATAAATTAGAGACTTAATCCAAAAGATCATTCAAACCCTAAATTTGTCAGTTGTTGACAAGTGTCCTTATTGAGACAGCTCTAACTGCTTTAAGGTATTTAATATAAAATACTAAATTATGGTAGGCAGATAAGCCAAATACTTTTGTGCTACTCTTTCAGGTTAGCTTACTGTCATGCCCTTGGCAGACATTGTTATGGCCCCCAGCACTGCCCAGGAGTTCTCCTGTATTGTGGTTGTGATGTATTTTAGACATGGAGACATGTGAGCATAAGTAGGTAGGGTATTGTGTACTCATTAAGAATCTATTGTCTCAGGTGATATGGGCTATACACTGAAATTACCAGATATGCTTTGAAGTGTCCTCAGTAGAAGGAACAGGAGGCTCTTTGTGTTGTGTGACTAGAAAACAAATGAGAAGTTGATGTTTAGAACTTATACCTTTCTTCCCAATTAAATCACAGACAGGCTTTCCACACAATATTTAGCCCAAAGTATGCGATGCTTTTATTTCTGACATTATGTCTGGTTCAATATCCTTCATTAGTTGTGAATGTTGTTACAGTTCTTTGGCACGTGAAAATGAGAGGGTGTTGAGCTCATAAACTAAGGGAATCTGATTTTATTAAAGCATATCATATACAATTATAAAACAACCAAACATCATTACAAATTGTTAAAAAAAATCAATGGAAACAGCTAGTCCTGTATTTATTTAGTTATTTTACAAAAATATGTATTCATTGCCTATAGTAGATATTCAGGAATTTCGTTGGACAAACTCCAAAATATTCTTAATCCCAGGAACATCACAATCAAGATGCAAAAATTCGACATACACACTCATATTAAACATTAAATGAAACTCGAGGCAGCATGGGCAGCCTATAAGACATCATATTAATAATGTGAACAATAAATTATGGGAGTTCATAAAAAGGATTCTGGAAGGTGAGCTACAAAGCCATGGGCTTTGCATTGTGTTAGGAGTTGAAGGGGCTGGAGTTGAGCCCCTGAGGCTCACTCAAAAGAGTGTTGAGTGCCTGAAAGTTGGAATTGGTTTGTCACCTTTTCAAGCAGTGAGGAATCACAAAAGCAGTTGCTGAGCATATTGTAGGTGTGTGTCCTTGATTGTGAAGGCACTGAATAGTGAGGATTTATTGAAGTTTTTCTATGGGAGAGAGATAAAACAAGGATGGAATTTCAGAATGACTAAGCATGTAAAATGTGCATGAGTTTTTGAAAATAAGGGAGAGATGAGAAGAGACAGTAGTTAGAACAGTGAATCTGGGCTGGAACGTGCTCAAGAATGTACCTGGGAAGCTTGTTAAAATTGCAGATTCCTGAGCCTGACTCTAAAGACTCCAATTCAGAAAGTCTGAAGAAGGTCCTAATCTCCATCTTATCTAAGATCAATGTGATTCTGTTTCAAGTGGTCTTCAGCCCAGTTTGAATAGCACTAAATTAGAAAGAAGACTGTCACAGTAATCCAGGAGTGAGGTCATGAAGGTTGTTTTATGATTTTAGAAATAGAAATCAAAAACAAGGAAAGAATTGATAACATCTAGAAATGTTTAGGTACATGAACTCAAATGGAAGCAATGGTCTACAATGATATTCAGGTGTCTCATTCAACGTATTTGATGTGTCTAACTGGATTTTTACAAATACTTTTAATTATTTATTTGCAAGCAGAACGAGATAGAAGAGAGACAGAGAGAATGGGCATGCCAGGGGCTCTCGCTGCTGCAGACAGAATCCAGATACATGCACCACTTTATGCACCTGGCTTTACTTGATTACTGGAGAATTGAACCTGGGTCCTTAGGCTTTGCAGGCACGCGCCTTAATGGCAGAACCATCGTTCCAGACACATTGATGTTTTTATAACTGAATTTTATAGTCAATCAGTTCACCTAAATAGTGCACATAGCAATTACGTGTTATTATAAACAGACAAAATACAATATGAAATAATAAATATATACATACAAAAAAACCTTCCCAAAATAGATGATCACTTTGAATTATGTTCAAACAGGTAATGCTTAGCTTCTTTTTTAGAAAATATTTCTATTATTTACAAAGAGAAA
Organism: Zapus hudsonius; assembly: GCA_004024765.1. Taxonomy (NCBI): domain Eukaryota; kingdom Metazoa; phylum Chordata; class Mammalia; order Rodentia; family Dipodidae; genus Zapus; species Zapus hudsonius. The sequence continues at coordinate 67,593 of PVHP010000701.1, forward strand.
GAGAGAGTGCAAAAGAGAGAACAGGTGTGCCAGGGCCTCTATCCACTGAATTCGATATGCATGCACCACTGTATACATATGGCTTTACCTGGGTACATGGGAATTGAGCTCAGGTTGTTAGATTTTGCATGCAAAAGCCTTAACCACTTAGCAATCCTCTCGTGCTTAGCTTCTTATATCATGGTTTGACTTATATCATGATGACGCCTCAATCAATGCTGCTAGAATTATTTATCATTATCTTTTGAAACTGGATGGGGAATTTTCAGTGATCAAAGTCTTCCTCGTTAGCTAAAACCAACTCTAGGGTTGAGGCACAGCATCGTCTGCGTAGTTTTACTTGTGCCCTAGATTCAGGAAGGAAACAATTCTAATTCATAGCAACCTCTTCCTTTCCTGTGGATCAAAATTCTCGGTTTAAACAATGTAGCTGTGATAGTAGATAGAATACACCTTGTTAAAGCTTCTAGGTGAGTGGATTCTAAGGAAAGCAAGCCTTGAGGATACTCTTGTTAGGGTTTAGCTTTCATCATTAACCCACCAGTCATGGCACTGATGCAAGGTTTTTTAAAAAAATTAAGTTTTCAGTGGAAGTTACACTAATTATCTGAGGAAGTATATCAGTCTCAGTGTGATGCAAATATTGAGTTATGACACTTCCAGAAGAAATAACATCTGTAATCAAAAAAAAATTATTCGCCTACAAAGAATTAGGTTTCAGATGGCATTTTTCAAACAAATTTTACTTTTCTAAAAATATTTCTCCTTCCACTTTTCCTCATCATCCTTCTTTACGTGCTTCCCCTCACCATAGTCTCCTTTCTGCTTTCATTCTTTATGTTTTCTTTAGTCCTCTCTTCTCTCCCTCCTCATATTATTCTCCTTTCCTGGTGGTCTTCATCTCTACCCAGAGACTAAACCCACTCTCACATTCCTTTATGCATGTACATACAAATACGAAAAGTCAGCATCTGCATTTGAGTTTGGGTTACCTCAGTTAGTATGACATTTTCCAATTCTATTCATTTTCCTAAAGAAAACTGCATTTCTTTACAGCTGCATAAAATTCCATTGAGTATATCCTGCCAGTCAATAAATGGGCAAATGAAATGAACAGAAAGTTCTCCAAAGAAGAAACACAAATGGCCAAGAGATGTTTTTTAAAAGTCCAAAGTCCTTAGTCATCATATAAATTTAAATTAAAACTACAATAAGAAAACAAATGCCAAGAAATGCCAGCACAGATGTGGGGAGAAGTGAAAATGTATGTAGATACTTCGGAAATCAGTGTGGAGGTTTTACAGTATACTAAAAATTGAACTACTACATGACCTAACTCTACCACTCTTTGGCATATATCCAAATGACTCCATACCCTGCTCCGAAGACTCTTTTGCACATCTATGTCCGTTGTTGTTCTGATCATGTTGCAGTCAGCTTTCTAGTTGCTGTGCAGAAAGAACCCAAGCAAAAACGGCTTGTGGAGGAATGGGTTTATTAGGCTTATGGACTCAAGGGGAGACTCCAACCTGGCAGGGAAAACGATGGCATGAGCAGAGGGGTGGACATCACCTCTGCCACAGCACTGGAAACAGCGGCTGGAAGGTGTGCCGAATACTGGCAAGGGGAAGCTGGCTTATAACCCCCATAAGCCCACCCCCAACAGCACACCTCCATCGAGGTTGTAAAATCCAAACTTCCATCAACTGAGGATCGATTACCCAGAACACATTCACTTGTTTGTGGGGGACACCCGGATCAAACCATGACATTATCGCTTTAGTTGCTTGTAATCCACACCTCCTTTATATACGTAGACAAATTGACTTTTCAGTTAATTGCATCTAAATATTTTTATTCATCAGAGTTTATGTGAGTTATCATGTGGTGCTAACAACTAGAAATGTTTATTTCACATTGATATTGCCTAAAATTATGGAAATTATAATGTCCTTAATTCCACCCAAGGGAGGAAAAGTACAAAGCAGTTTAGGAACCTTGAGTTCGAACATGGCATATGGATTGGTTTCAGTTAGCGCTAACTCATAACCATATTCCTATATATTTTAAAAAGGATACTGGGTGTGAAAGTGTGGGACCCTGCAAGGAGGCATGGGAGATAGGGTTTTGCTGAGACCGGCAGGCTTCTGGGACTATCTCCTTCTGTTAAGAAAGTCGAGGCAAGTGTCAGGCCCTGATAAATCTCAAGCGAATCCTGAACACTCCAGCCCCCAGGCAGGCCACAGCTGTGCCCTGAGATAAGCAGGCAATTCGAGGCCTGAACTCAGTCCAGCTGTAATAACAAACCTAAACAATAAGGTTACATTTCCCCTGCACTATATGTCTAGAGTCAAGTAGACCCCTCAATTTATCTATGCAAATTAGGCATCCAAAGGGTACTGGCCCCTACCAATCAACTCATGAGATGTCCACAGATCCTGCCCCTACCAATCCCCTTGCTGCCTATGCCCCTACCTCTGCCTTTTCCTCTATATAAACCACTTTTATCTATACAATAAATGATCAGCCCCACTGTGGCTGTATCCCAAGAGTCTTGTCTCTCGCTGGCTCATAGCTATTCCAAGCCTGTGTTCTCCCAGCTCTGTGGATGAACAGGGAGTCGATGCATGCTGCAGCTCCCCCACTAAGCCACAGACCCACATGAAAGAGGGAGAGTCTTTTGCCTTTTGAAAGGGATGAAGGAAGCCAAATAGAGACAAAAGAATGGGGGGGGTTGGAAATGCTTCAGCCGATGGAACAAGGAGCAGCAGTAGGGAACACAGTTTGTCTCGAGCTGTTGTGAGCTGTGGGTAAAACTCTATCTCTGGGAGAACTCCTCCATCAGTGCTATGATCTTGAGTCCAGACAGGCTCCATCCCAATGGACCACTCTGGGGCTGACATGGGGATGTTGAAATCTTGTGTCACATTAACACTCACTTTTTGCACATATACAAGGAGTATATCCTCATAAAGTGAATGTCGCAACTACTACTTTGCTGGTAATAAGGGCTGGCCCCTTAGCATTTTATATTCATTGTTCAGTTATTCTACAAAGATCAGTTAGTAGATATTGTAGATTTTGAGTGCTATATTACCATCTGTCACAGCTACTGAACTCTGTCATTGTACCATGAAGGGATGCATGAGCAATAAATAAAAGAATGCCTGTGGCTGTGTGTCAATAAAACTTTATTTATACAAAGAGGTGGTGAGCTGGATTTGTCCCACAGTGATTGCCAAATCTGTTTTATTACAGGATTATTTTTGGTGGGAATTAATAGATTGACTTAGAGCAATAACTACTTTTCCTAGTTTAAGATGTCTTAAATTTAAGAAATTAATTTAATTAATTTAAGAAATTACTTTCTCTAGCAGCTTCCTGGCATAAAATCTCCAGATTAAGATTTAATAGAAATCTAACCTGGTAAAAGATTTGGTAAATTCCTTACCAGAAATGTAAGAGGCTTTGAAAGTACATGGTAGCCAGAAATTGGGTTCCAATATCACATAATTATGTAAACCTTGTGTTGTTACAGAAGATTTCTTTCCCTCGTTGATAAAACAAATATATTACCTTCCTCATAGAAGGCCATGATTAATAATGGCCATAGCATAAAATGTGAAATATGCCTGCAGCAACCTCTTCCATGTAGTAGGTCAGAAAACATTCACTCTCTTTGATTTTTCTCCATATTCTAGCAAAGACATGTGGAGCAGAAATAAAAGTAGAAACAAAAGAGAAGAGCAAGCTGAACTCGTTTACTTTTAAGATGAAAATCCTAGCTCAGTAAAATACTCACTGATGGCTTAAAGGCACAGCCCCACAGCATAGTTTTTATATAATAATATATCTGCATATGTAATGCAGATTGTGTTGGTCATTTCTTACTTATTATTAATCTATATATTAACTTTCCAGAGTTCCTTCCATTCTTATCCTCATTGATGAAAAACAAAACTAAGATTGGAGAGACAACCCACTTGCTGTTGGACGATTAGAAAGCCCCCGAGCTCTCTGTTTACATTACCCATTTTCTCAAGAGCTATGAACATGGCATAGTTTTAAAACAAAATAAATAAAGTTTAATTGTAATGAAACTACTGGTTCCCCAACTTTGACTAAATGGATTCATCATGGATGGGTTCTTTGACCAACAATCAGATAAGAACTGTGTCTATAAATCCACATCTTTGAATCTGCAAGAGGCCACTTGTAAATGTATCTGGAACTGCATTTGGCCCATTACATAAAACATTCTGAACAATTTCATGTCTTCAAATGATGAGATTTCTGTTTTGTATGCATGAAGAAAATATGCTATTTCCCTTGCAGTGAGCCAGGAGAAAAGCTGCTCAGCCTTAGCAAGATTAGACCATGGATCTTCTATTTGTTATAGAGCAGTACTGTCGTGCTGAAAGGAATCATTGCTCATAGCCTTCTCTGTCCCCAAAATACCACATCAGAGGCTAAGGACATGGCTCAGCAGGTAAAATACTTGCTGTGCAAGTGAGAAGACCTGAGTCCAGATTCACAGCATCCACAAATGTAATGATGTAATGTCGGAGTGGGGAGATTGCACAGTGGTTAAGGTGCTGAAAAGCCTAAGGACCCAGGTTCAATTTTCCAGTACCCACATAAAACCTGATGTACACGGTGGCATATGCATCTGGAATTCATTTGCAGTGTCTGAAGACCCTGGTATGCCTATTCTATCTGACTCTTTCTTCTCCTCCTCCTTCTTCTCCTCCTCCTCCTCCTCCTCCTCCTCTTCCTCTTCCTCCTCCTCTTCTTCTTCTCTCTCTCTCAATCAAATAAAGTAATATATAAAGTAATGTGGTAAGTGACTTCAGAAGACTCCCGACATCTACCTCTGGCCCCCACACACATGCATACACCTGACACCTGTGCATGTACACACCCACATGCACATATGATAAACATGCACACACACTTTAACATGCAAAACATTCTCTGTAGATACACATTGATTAAAATAAAATCTTGTTTCATGGATCATCTGTAAGAAGAGAGTAAGCACATGTTAGAATCTAAACTGGAATTTCTATGTATTTTTATTTCTCCTGACGTTTATTTCCTTCTACTTTGTTCATGCATCCTATGAAGATTTAACAATTCTGTCAAAATAACTCTTTCTCTAGTGTTTTTTTAAAGAGTATAACTTATTAAAACTTCTACATTCACAAATATAGTGAATAATTGGCCTATATTTTAAGTCAGTTTGTACTTGTACCCAAGGTGCTGATCTGTTCTTTGGAGCAAACATATATTTCTTGATGACAGATTAAGAAATTTGATAGTTACCAATACCAGGTGCCTCTTTTTAAAAAAAATATTTTTATTTATTTATTTGCAAGCAGACAGAGAGACAGAGATAAGAGAGAGACAGAGAGAATGGGCGTGCCAGGGCCTCCACTGCAAACAAACTCCAGACACGTGCCACTTTGAGCATCTGGCTTTATGTGGGTACTTGGCAATCAAACTCCAGGCGGTTAGGCTTTGCAGGCAAGTGTCTTAACCACTGAACCATCTCTCCAGGTAATGGTTACTTCAGATCTTAAGGGAGAATTGTGGTTACAGATAGGTAAGATAAGTAACATATTCGTTATCATCTGAGGAAAAAAATTTTGTGTAACAAGCCTCTAGACATTTTCATCTTTCAATTAAGAACAGTGATAGCTACATTAGGAATTGAATTTAGTCATCTTAGATAATTATCTCAAATATCCACAGCTTTCTTGGAGGTTAATGAATTTAAACTTGGATGGCTAATCTTAGAATTAGCTTTGCTCCTGTAAAGTAGGAGAGAACTTCCCCCTTTCCTATTTAAGGTATCTAGTAAAAGGAACTTGGAGTGTCTGTCAATAATAATTGATTGCCATCTGATTCAGGAATGAAGAAAGAAAAGAAGCATTTTCATGTGGATGGATAGATAGACGGATGGATGATAGATGAGAGATAAGAAAGAGATATCATAGTGTTTTACATAAAAACTGAAGACAGACCTATGTCTATACTGATAATCTCAATTAATATCAGTAACATTAAAGTCAAAGAAATTATTATTGAGTGTATAAAATGGATGGCTTTAATTCTTAAAAATAATATTTTTCATATTTTTCATGAATCTGTGTCATAGATGAGGAATCTTAAGACTCAGCAAAGATTTGAAAAAAATAAATGACTTTCTAAAACTCACTTGACTTTCCGGGGTTCAAGTTAGTTTTTTTCTGATGCTTATCTCTGTCTTTTAAAATAGAATGCTTAATTTCTTCCCCATCCCCAAGCCTGAACATGCTAGGACAGGGTCAGACACTGGTGCTGCAGAGGAACAGTCAGGGGACAGTGATCCAGAGTAGGAGCCTTGGAATTGGCAGAAGGAAATACGACCTTTGCTTTACCCATGCCAAGGATGCTTTCCATAAGGTGCCATCTTCTCTCCACTTCTGTATCTTTAGTAGGTAACCCTCAAAAAGCAGTTAGGACAATGCCTGCCTCATAGAATACTAAATCAGAGTTAGTTAATACTACACTTTACCTCATGTCTTTACCACTTAGAGCAATTACATGCTAGGTGGGTCTCTCCCTCACAGATGTAGTGAAACCATCTATCAGAAACATTTGGAAAATTTGTAATACTGAAAATGTAGAAAATTTTCTGTTATGTTCTATCTTTATTGAATATTTTATTTTTTTATTTATGTATTTATTTATTTATAAGGAGAGAGAGAAAAGAAAGAGAGAATGGGTGTGCCAGGGCCTCTAAGCCATCACAGATGAATTCCAGATACATGTGTCACTACATCTGGCTTTATGTGGGTACTGGTGAATTGAACTCAGGTTCTTAGTCTTTTAAGACAAGTGCCTTAACCACTGAGACAACTCTCCAGCCCATTATTATCTTCTCTACCAACTTTAGTTCTTAATACATGAGCAAATAACCAGTTCTTGTTACTAATCCCTGGTGTGATGTTTGCTAATAACTAAACTGTTTTAAAATTAATATTATATTTTCATCAATTTCATAATATTAAAGACTTTTAAGAAATGAAATCTCTTTCTGATCCTAAAACACTTTGTAAAGTCCCAGAAAGTGTGTGTAATAGACATTTAGGGAAATATGTGTTCTATTGTCACAGAGAAAAAAATGGAGTGGGTTTACCTTGTGTTTGAAAACTACACTTCATTTCACAAAGGTCTTTATCTTAAGTCAATGTTCATTTAGAAACTAAACTTTGAAAGAGAAATGATCCTATTTTAAAGCACATCATTATTTTTAGCCTGGAGTTCTATTTGGATTCCCTACATATTTTTATGTTACCACCATGTGGTAATTTGATGGAATGTCTCCCAATAGATTCAAGAGTTTATCAGTTTTTTTCCAGCTTCTTGGTTGGAGGAGGTCTCACCTTGGCCTGGCCTCCTAGAGTTCAGGCCTAAGGTATTTCTAAGGTGGATGTGGAATTCCAGCTATACATATGCAAAGAGAAGTCTGAGCTGAGGCCTGAAGTTCCTGCTGTTTTGCTAGTTAGAGTTGGAGTGTGCTGGCTAGAGGTGATGGGTTTCTCTCTCTGCTTGGATCTGTGAAAGGGGCCAGCCTTTTCTAAAACTTCCTCTGGAACTATTATTTCAATAAACACTTTTTGTTAAATACTTACCTTCCCAAACTGTGCCTGGTTTGGAGATTCATCCCAGCAGAGTGTGGCTGACTACGACACACCATCCTCTGAAAAGTGTGCCCTGTGGTTTAATTTGGAAAGTGACAAATATGGAATACTAAAAAATGGCCTGCAGCCTTCTCTTCCAAAGATGAAACATTCAACTTCAGAGTATTCTTCATCTCCCAAGGACTTCCAGTTTATCTGTTGTTGCTTATCCTGGGGATCCTCAGTCTTTAGGAGTTTCCATTGTCCTTGTTGTTAATGTTTTATTGTTGTTGTTATTATATTATTTTGGTTTTTCAATATAGGGTCTCGCTCTAGTCCAGGCTGACCTGGGATTCACTATGTGGTCTCAAGGGTGGCCTTGAACTCATGACGATTCTCAGACTTCTACTGGGATTAAAGGGGTGTGCCACCATGCCCGGGTTGTCCTGATTGTTTTAATTATACAATATCAAATATATATCTGTAATATGTGTATAAGCCACAATGTAATCAGTGCATTTCTCTACCTGAAAACTCCTTTACTTCCTCAGTCACCACCTTTTCCTTCCCCACACACTGTCATTCGTTTCCAAGTATAACCTTTGAACTCTTCTATAGTGCTGAAAACTTTAATTTAACTTGCTTTTTAAGTATGGTGCATATACTTGCAGCTCAAACTTGACATGGAAACTTTTTTCAAATAGTGCAATTTAGCCTTGTCCCAGAACTCCCAGTGTCTTAAGAAGAAGTCTTATTGATTTATATGTACATTTCTTTGTGAAACACTGCTTCCAATATATGAGTATGGTTTCTTTGTGTTTTTTTTCCCTCCCTTGTTTCTTGCTTTTGAGATTCATAAAGATGGTATACTGTCCATCATCTTCTGTTAATTGCATTGTTCACTGGATGAGGCATTTTAAGATTCATCCAAGTTTTTGGGGGGTTGCCACTCATGGCTGCATTATGTACACATAATGTAAAATTTCTTTTAATATTTGTACTGTTCATCACCTACTTTGATTCCCTACTTTCTGTTATCATACATAATTCTACTATGAATCTTCTGGCATATGTCTCCATGTATGTGATTATATGTAAGACATTTTCTAGAATTGTGCACCATTAAGTATGAGAATGTTAATGTTTGGGAGATAGTGACAAATTGTTTGTTATCAAGAGTTTTCATTGATCAACAACTCTTCCAATACTTAGCCCCACAAAGGGGCTGATAAAAATTACTGATAATTTATAAGACATAAAAAATCCAATTACTGTGTCTTTTACCACATCTGAGATTTATAATGATCAAATTATCTGTTTCGTCTCCTTTCTGCTTTTCTCTTCTGCATGTAATTTTTCCATTTTGCTATTTTAATGATTTCTAGCAATATTTGATTATCTTGAAAATCCTTTGCAAACTACATGCTTTACTACATTTTCTCCCAGTCTGTAACATATTTTCTTGCCTTCTTGATTATTTTGGTGAATAAAAGTTATAAATGTTAATAGAGTTTGGTTTATCAATCTCTTAGTGTGTTGTAATTTTTTAACATTTAGAGAAGAAATCCTCTCGTGTGTGAAGATCATACTCTCCTAGTAACTTCAGTAATGGGTTGATTCTCATAGAGATCTATAACAATATTAGTTGATATATTATACCACCCATCCACTGATAGCATTAGTAACCCATCCATTGACATTTTGCTCTCAAAAAGCCTCTGTTTACTCTCTCCTGTTGTCATATAAACACCATCACATGCTGTGAGTTCATTTTAGCAAGAGCTCAAGTTCAGGCTATACCACCAGCCATGTGTGTAACATTAGATAATTGCTCCTATGAGCAATCAGTTTTCTGTTATGTAAAATGTAGCTATGTATACAATTCCTCATATTTTACAAATTAATTACAGCATGCAGGCCACCTTAATAGAAGATCTTAAAAAAGATGTATTTACACTTTAAAATTTTTAAGTGAATAAAAATTTATACATATTGTCATAAAGATGTCAGCCACATTATTTTTTTTTTGGCATCTCAAAATGTTAAGATTAAGTCTTCATGTTTAGTTAAAATGGTGAGGAATCTAGAATTTTGGCCTTGGATAGTTGGTATGGTTTCATAGTAGCAGCATTTTTCCTCTAACCTCTTATGCATCTTTGAGATGGAGAAGTAACATTTCAAGGAAACACTGGTTCTTTTTTAAAATTTAATTATCATACACTAGAATTTAAATGTCCTCTCTTAAAAGTCAGCTTTTAGAAGCATTTGACAGATGGACATTTAGCACCTGAGTAATCATCCCTCAGGTCTCACAAATCACATTGAGAGTTCTATGACATCGTTGGAGGGATTTAATAACACCTTCTCACTTAAAGCATATGTCAGCTGAAAAACTGCCCATCATTCTGTACTCATTTCAAAGATAAAAGTACATACATCTTCAAATACCTTCATTATATGGTCATACAGACTCATCTTTACAAAGAGTTTGCTCTATAAACTTTAATCTTTGTCTCAGAAAGCAGAATATTTGCTCCACTAATGGTAATATTGACCTCTTAGAAATACATTTTTTGTTTATTGTCAAGGTAGAGTCTTGCTCCAGTCCAGGCTGATCTTGAATTCACTATGTAGTCTCAGGGTAGCCTTGAATTTATGGCAGTACTCCTTGGCCTTGGCCTCCTGAGTGCTGACCACCATGACTAGAAGAAATACTTTCTTTTCTCCCCTACACATTAAGTTCACTCTTCAATGAGTATTATAATTTTCAGAAGACATTTTAAGTGAATATTCGGAGTTTAAGTCGAAAGTATAATAATATATAGCTCCAGGAAAATGAATACCAAATCCAATGTCTTTATCATGACTAAAATGGACATCCTTGGCATATCCTGAATTCCGTACAGCCTCTACTTTACTTCCCAGTGAATTTACCATTCCTCCTCCACAGCAAGTTTGTTTCTCTGACACTACCTTTGCACTTTCTTGGCCCACAGACCGGAATGCTGTCTTACCCATAACCTACTTCAGGTTTCTGTCATTGATGATATCTTGCCCTGAAAGCCTTCATTGGCCACTCTCTAGAAAATAACACACTCCCACATCAAGTTCCAATGTTTTAATTTGTATCAGCGTTCTATATAACATTTACCTCCATCTGAGATATTTAAATGTGAGTTTCAGTGTTTATTCTCCATCTTCCAACTAGAGTTGGAAGGAAAGCCATACATTTCCGGTACTTCATTGACTAAATCTCCAGAGCATAGCACTTGGCACATATTAAGTATCCAACAAATATTACTCTAATGGACAGACAATCCTGCGAACAGGTATTTTCTATGTATAGTCAGGGTAATGCTGGCTATACTAAATATCTGCAAAAGTGATGCTGATTTTTCAGTTTTTCAAATATGAAGATGACAATATTACAAGGATTAAATAAAATAGTGTAGGAAGGAACATGTTTTATAAAATGCTAAAAGCTAATGCTCAGTGAATTCACTGAGCTTATGTCTGTCTTCCCGGCCTCTGCTGTCACAAAGGAAATGTTGGCATCTCTGTAGTTTGGGCTAATTTCATTCCTCTATGCCATGTGTTATACCCTCTGTACCCTATCTTCTCAGGGACAGCATGCGATTATTTTCCATATACATTGCATGTCCTTCTTCCCATCCTCTCTTCACATCCTACCCATCGACTTTTAAAATCTTTAATTTATTTGCAAGGAGAAGAGAGGGGCATGCCAGGGCCTCTATCCACTGCAAATGAACTAAAATGTATGAATCATTTTTTGCATCTGGCTTAATGTAGGCACTGGGATATTGAACCCAGGTTATTAGGCTTTGCAGGAAGGTGCCTTAACTGTGAGCCATATCCTGCCCTTACCCATCAACTTTAAACCTAATCTACCAACAGGGGACCCCTCTTAACGACATCTCCACAGTCATTGAACTGCCTGGAAGGGACAGGAAGAAGTGATTAGGTTTCTGCACACTTGCCCACCTGCCCTTTGTTATGTCATTATTTTTTGTGTCATTTTTGTATGTCATTACTTCCACATTCTGAATATCCAATACATCATTATTTCTCTTATTTTTGGCTTGTGCCTGTTTCTATCCACATTGACCATGTACACAATCACACATAGTTTGATGCTCATGAAATGGCAACTTTCAACATTCTGGGGTATGTTTGTGAGTGGATTGCGGAAGTGTGCATGGAAAATGGAATTACTTGAACTGATTAGAGAACTAAGGTCATCAGAAATTTACAAAATTGGTTTCCAATGATACTTAGCCTGCCACCAGCATCATGTTTGCATGCTGATGTAAATTTAATAGTTTGATATTTTTTTTAAAAAAAATAGATCTAAGGGCAACATTTTAGCTTCCCATTAATTGGGTGAAATGGAATAGAAATGTTAATAGTGCTATCATTTGAAATATTGTTAATGCTATCAAGTCATAAGCTTTAATGATTTCAAAACATCATCCTAGACTTAAGGAAATTCCCTATATCTTCCTTTACCCCTGCCCCCAGTGAGGACCTAGCAGAATTCTGGGGTTTCCAGTGCACACTCAAGATATTTCCAAATTGACCACAGTTTGGCCTTTTTATGTTAATGGTTGAAAATTTCAAGTTTAAGCTGATTGGCATCACACTGATGCACCTTAAATAAAACAACATGAGCATATATGATATTTACAAAACTAAAAGTTGCATTTAAATCTCTGTCTCATCAATAAGCTAGACATGAACTATTAGTTATTGCAACTTACAATTTAATTTTGCCTTCTGGGTAAAAATGGTGCTTTCTTTCTGCTAGCTGTTAATTGACATCATTCTGCTAGAACTCCACAATCATTATCGACAAGAATGTTCTCCCTGGTTAATCACAGCATTCGGAGTGATTGATTTTTGTCATCAGGGATGATTTGAAATGTGTGATAGAGAAGTTGTCAGTATATCACCTCTGTCTCATGGTCATAGCACCAAGTTATTATTTACTTGGGTTTCCTTAGGAAAAAAAAGGACCAGTGATGTACCTGGTTTGCTTTATCAAAATATGAATATGGTTTATGAAAAATAGTTATAGCTTTCAAGAACGTTCTGTGTTAACCAAATGGTTCTCAAAGATTCTCCCAGACTGTGTCCTATAAACCTCTAACATCAATCCATGAGGAGAAATGAGTAATTTACTTATATTAGACATAAAACCAGAGAAAAGAGAGTGGAGATATGGTCACACAGTTAAGGCACTTGCCTGCAAAGCTGGTGATCCAGGTTCAATTCTCCAGTACCCAGGTGAAGCCAGATGCCCAAAGTGGTGCATGCATCTGGAGTTCCTTTGCAGTGACTGGAGGTTTTAGAGGGAATATGTGCATTGCTTAGCTTCTAACAGTTTAAGATTTTTCTTGTAACATGAACTCAATTAGAGTAATAAAGTACTTAGTTCCATTTCCGTAAGAGTTGTTGCATTCAAGTTTGTTTTGCCTTGGAGTATTCAAGATAGTGAGTGGACAAGTCAATTAATAGCACCTAGTGTTTTGACAAACATATCATGAGGAACTGGCAGCATCAGTTGTTATGATAAACTCACCTAGGAAAGTCCTCCCCTTCCTTCCTTCATTCCTTCGTTCATTCATTCCTTAGTTCCTTCGTTCCTTCCTTTCTTCTTTCCCTTCTTCCTTCCTTCCTTCCTCCCTCCCTCCCTTCCTTCTTTCTTTCCTTCCTTCCTTCCTTCTTTTCCTTCTTCCTTCCTTCCTTCTTTCCTTCTTTCCCTTCTGCTTTCCTTCCCTTCCTTCCTTCTTTCCCTCTTCCTTCCTGTTCTTCCTCCTCCCTTCTTTTCTCTTTTAGAACACTAAATCCTCTTACAGAAATACGGACTTCATTTGTCCATCTGTAGAAACAGTTCACAAACTTTATTGACCCACAGTCACTTTGCATCCTTGGCAAAAGGATAAAGCCCTGAGCCCTATTCTGCTCTAGGAATCCTGGGCTTGTGTGTCCCGAGTAGATCTTCAACTGTTATCACCACTGGCCTAAGACATGGCATGATCTTTAAAACCCCACAATAGACATCCTCTAGATGCAGGCAAGGTCACTTACTACTGATTAAAATATTTTGGATTCCTCCAGGTCTTGCAGGCAGGCATTAACAAAATTGGTTTCATGGAGCATTAATTGTGTATAAGCTATTGCTGTCAGTTTTCTATATAATAATCACACAGTCTTGTGAGCTTATAAAAGTATTATTGTATATATGAGAGACAAAGCAGGACAGACAATTTATTTAAGGTCACGTGGGCAGGAAGTGGATTGGGTCCCAAGTTGCAACCCAATGCTACACAACAATCTATGAATAATGTTTTGAAATTATAAGTGACTAAATATTTCACAAGCTGAGAACATGTCAAATGATTTTCTCATGTATGAAAAGGTTTCAGATTTGGACTTATGTACAAAAAAAAGAAAGTGAATGTGAATTACTTTAAAGAATTTAATGGCAAATATTAGAAATAAAAGGTTTTTCTGAAATGTAAGGACGGAGCAAGCAGTGAGACATTGGTTGGATTTGATTCATTCTGTTTAATCTGTGAAAAGAATCAGACATCACTTGCCTATAGGTATTTGGGAAGTTAGGAGTTTCAGAGGTGCAGTGATATTGCTGTAATTTTAGTAAGAAAAAAGGTGGAAAGCATTTCAGAAAAAAAAAAGAAGTAATTTGTAAACATCTTTGGTCCCAAACGTTTTGAAGGCAATGGATAATAAGGAAAAAACAGTTTATAGTGCAGAATGCTTCCTTTTCTTTCCTTTCATGTTTGGGAGGATATTGATTCAATGTCCATCCCAAAGTCATAAAAATATTTCATTCTGTTCTGGTTATCATACTCGTTTCTGCAAAGGACAGAGAGAGGGAATTTCAGTCAAGCAGTTTTCATCATACACAGGGGTAATGGTGTGTGAGAGACTTTTACCTCATTTCTACCAAGATCATGTTTTTTCCTCATATGATGCATGACCTGCACAGGATCAAAATGCCCATGGCTAAAATGTTACAGGCAAGAGGTATTTCCAGGAACAAATAGTGACTACCACTAGCTTGGGTGTCATTAATCTGTCGTCTCTTACAGAAGAGGGCATATGCATGTTTCATGGACTGTTCTTACTCATGAGCAAAGTGTGTATTTGTTTTCATGGTTGCTGTTTTTCCAATGATGTCAATATTGCACATCCACTGTGCATTGGATTTTCAGCACTCTAGATAATCTGTAGCAGCAACCCTCATTCTGGTCCTGTAGTCCATATTCAATCATACCGTGATTATACTGTCCTGAGTTATTGCCTGTCCTATATACAAGCCCGTGGCACTGTACTGACACCACAAAGACAAGTTCTAGAACTATTTTAACAGCAAGCAAATGGCATCTGATCGTTAATATGGTAATGCGACAAAGGTGCCAAGAAATGTACACAAACTTCTTTGAAAGTATCTCGGTGTAAAAGCATTCATATTGCAGGAAAATATTAATTAAAGGAAGAAAAAAGTTGAATTCGGATTGTGGGGCTGTGTGACTATTTTCTGTGTAATCATGGCACAACATGTTTGACAATGGTAACGTGTCCTGTTAGCTGTGGCAGAGAAGCAAATTACAGGCAGACTCTTAGGGTAGAAAACTGCTGGAGGTAACCAGAGGCTTGTAATGGAAAAGGTGCACCCAGCTTCAGTGTGGTCGGTTGTATAATTAAAGGACTCCTCCCCAGGATCAAGACAGTAAGCTGGAAGACTGCCAAGAGGATGCACAGGGCACTCTTCCACCATGGAAGACAGTCACACAATATCTAGTCCTATGTCAGGGAAAGAGGCTGAATTAATCTTCAACATTGGATCTTAACTCGGATCCAATTTTTCAGCGATGCGCAGGCAGACCATTCCCAGGAACTTTGACAGGTTGCATCCCTTATCTTTAGAAACGCCAGGCATGGGGCTCAGGGTCAACTGGCTCTGAGCAAGCAGCAGCCAGGAATCACCCACCCCGCTGCATTGCTCCTAGGACCTTGGCTCTACCGGGAGGGAAAGAGCAAACCTGGGGCAGCCAGGATCAGGGAGGGAGGCAGGCAGGGAGGGAAGGAGGGAGGCGCGGGCTCAGGGAGGGGAAGGACCCGGAGCCCCAGGTCTCACTCCTGACTGGCTGGAGTGGTTTTGGAGAAAGTCAGAGCTGGGGGCTCGCCAGCCAGGAGCTGTCCAACTTTTCAGCAGCTGGGAGATCTGCGTTCAGGTGTTCTGCAAGCCCGGACCGGGTGGAGAGGGGAAGGGGGGAAACTACCCCTGCCAGGCAGCTAGCTTTTGCAGCCTCAGCTGCTGACAGTTCCCAATCTAGCCTCCAGCGCCGGAGAAGAAAGGAAGGAAGGGAAGAAGCCAGAGGAGGAAGGAGGAACCCCGACCATTGGGGCGAAGCAAGCGAGGCACCCTCGATCTTGGGCGACTCGGGGAGCCCGAGGGGTGCGTCTGTGCCGCGATCGCTGTGCAGGGAACCTTTGGTGACCGATCGCAGAGCCCCCTCTCGGTAGCCTGGAGCAGAGTCTGAAGCCGGCGGCGGCGGCGGCGACAGCAGCACCAGCCCGGGCTCGGCACGGCGAAGCCCGCGGGGCAGCGGGGCAGCGGAGCCCGGGCCGGGATGGAGGCTGAGGGCAGCGGCGTGCCCGCCCGGACGGGCAGCGGCGGCGAGGACAGCGAAGGCCAGGGCGCCGGTGCGACCTCGGTCAAAGCCCCGAAGCATCTCTGGAGGCACGAGCAGCACCACCAGTACCCTCTCCGGCAACCCCAATTCCGCCTGCTGCATCCCCATCACCACCTGCCCCAGCTGCCGCCGCCGCCGTCGCCCCCGCTGCAGCCGCCGCCCCCGCCGCCCCCGCTGCCGCCGCCCCCGCCGCCCCCCGGGGCTGCCCGGGGCCGCTACGCCTCGAGCGGGGCCACCGGCCGCGTCCGGCACCGCGGCTACTCGGACACCGAGCGCTACCTGCACTGCCGAGCCATGGACCGCGCCTCTTACGCCGTGGAGACCGGTCACCGGCCGGGCCTGAAGAAATCCAGGATGTCCTGGCCCTCCTCGTTCCAGGGACTCAGGCGGTGAGTGGGGGGAAAGAGAGAGAGAGAGAGAGAGAGAGAGAGAGAGAGAGAGACCCCTCCCCACCCCCACCCCAGGCACAGTCACCTCCCCTCTACTCAGATGCGCCCAGTTCTTCACTTCATCCTGGACACCACCCACCCCCCAGTGTCAAGTTCTGGAAACCTGGGGAGGGCGAGCAGGGGCGTGTCTGTTCTTGCTCTACTTGATAGGATTTAGGTGTGTAATAGACGTGAAAAGTATGGTGTGATTGTTATCTGAGATTGTGTGTATGTGTGTGTGCGTGCGCGCGCGTGCATGCACGCACTGGCGCTCCCCAAGGCTATCTGTACCATGTACCTCGCTCTCCCCACTTGGCTTCTTTCCCACCCGAGCAGGAAAATTAAACAAAAATTCACTTGCTCCCAGTGGTGGAGGAGTTGAAGGAAGGGCGGAGTCCCAGGCGAGTCCTGAAATCACCAGTTCATTTGTCCACTCACCCCAGAGAGGAGGGTTCTGTAGGCCTGGCAGATCTGACACCCCCCCCCCCAGGGTGTGCATGGTCCCAGGATGGAGGGTAGGAGCTTGACAACAACTCCAGTTTCTCTTTGACAAGTCGGGAAGTAAATTGAACAGCCAAAGAGGAGAAAAAAAACACGTGGGTGACTTGGAGAGTTTGGAGCAAAATGTTCAGCCATTCTAGCTAGAGAGATGGAGGAGAGGAGGAGGACACTGTGGAAGTGTGGGAGTGTGTGGATAGGTGATCCCTGAAAGGGCTAGAAAGAGAGCACTTCGTTTTAGCATCAAGTAAGATTTGTAGGTTTGATTACAGTGATTTCCCCTTAAAGTGCCCCGGAAGACAGGACAGGGAAGCCACTTGTCAGCTGGGAATATTAATAGATGCCAAGGAAATGAGTAGAGGAAAAGACCAATTACAGTTGCTGAGGAGTCGGCCCTTGATTCTTAACTCAGGCATGGAGGTAGATATTGGGCCCTATTTGGTTTCTCCCTTTCCTGATTAGACCAGGAGTCTTTTTCTTCCACACTAACATACATGCACGAACAAGTGTGTGCATGTGCGCACACACACAGGGCACACACAGTTATACAAATGTTTAGGAGCTGCTGATCTTTGACTTGCCCAATGAGTAGCTGTAACACGAGACAGGCATGGATGTCACCAAGTCCCCATTATCTGAGTGATGGGAGATTATAAATCAGAATTTGATATGGAACCTGAAAAACCCGAGGCTAAGGTTATTTGTCCAATTCTTACTGAAAAGGAGTTGGATTGATTAGAAAGTTGTAATAGAATACATTCAAATGTGTGCAGACCGGAGGCAGTGAGTATGAACATATATGTCTGTGTTGTATTCTGTATGAAGCAAAACAGCACCTCAACCTTGATGTGTGCACATTCTTCTCTGGCATCACACATGACCTTTGCCCTCTTCATTTCCTTGGGTACCTCATTGATTTGACAATCAATCCTATCTGTTAAATGTGAAAGAGAAAATTTGTAGGTAATGTTACTTCAGATCAGTTAAAAGTTTGTTGGCAGGTGTGGATGCAATATTCATACACTGACATACAAGTTTTATTTTTGTACCAGGTACTGCAAAAAAAATCACATATAGTGTTATTCTGAAGAGGTCATCATTTTCCTCTCTGGTTGAGTATTATAATATGTGGGTCCCTAATGGTAGAATAGAGACATATATATCAATGTGGATATTTGATGCATTAATAGAAAAATGTATGTGGTAATGAGTCCTTAGTAGACCTTAAACAAAATCAAAAGCTCTCACTGAATATGTGGGTTGTTTGATTCTATAGTTTATTAATAGATTGCTTTTTAAAACAAGATAGACTAGGAGAAGAAAGGGGAGAAAATTGAGAGCTAATTGGAATAGAGGTATTGCATCACTGGCTGAAATATGTATGCGTGTGTGTGTTTGTGTTGTTATGTTTTCTTTCATAATTAATTGATGTTTTATTTGAAATTTGTTAGTAGAATGGTTCTGAGCAAAAGTAAGATGTGTAATATTTCCAATAACTTCCACCATTTACTCTGAAGGGGTCAGCGTCCTCTGTTCTCCTCTCTGATTCTTCCTGCTATTCTATTTAAGGCTCTTTAATTATTTACATACCTTGCTCATTTCACCCATGTTCATACATTTCATGTCACATTCTCTTTAATAGATTTGTTTCTGCAAATAAATGTACTTCCAAATGGATTTGGTATTCATTTCATTCTTTAAAAAAATGTCAAGAATATTTTTAAATTTCCACGTAATTTCAGGTGTATTGCCTGAGCTGAATCCTATAATGACACTATACTGAGATAGAATTGTCTCCACTTTGTAGACAAGAACACTGAGCCCTAGAGGATGTAAGTAATTTTTTCCAACATCACAGAGATTCCAAGTGTCAGAGCTGAGACTGAAACACAGGTCTCCTGACTCAACTAAGGAGCCTTTGAAATAAACGTGTGCAGCACCCGGCATAAGTTGACAACATCAAGAATATGTGAAACCATGTATGAAATTTATATCAATTGATACTCCAGGGCATGAAGTCAAAATAAACACAAGGAATGCTGTTTAAATCTTTTTAAAAATAAGACAGCACAAGCTTCAGAAATAACAGGAGGTTTTATTCCCTATTCAGAAGTCCTGTGCAATGTGAAATGGCATCAGTGTTCCCATGGGTCAAACCAGTTTATTCGTTGACTTTGTATATTGCACAGCACATGGAATAGCTAAGATGAGATAGTTTCCATAGAAGTGAAAGCTAATCGGAGGACTTTAAGTTTTCAGTGCTCTTCTGAAAAAGAACAAGAAAATGAGAAAGTACTCATACACACACACACATACACAGAACCATCTAAATGAGGGGCTTATTTTTCATACTTCAGTGTGTATAAAAGCTTTGTGAGTATATGCATGAATCATTGTGGATTATCAAGAAAAAATATTTCTTTTAGAAGGCTATTTATTTCCAAATAATATCGTGAGTGAAATTTTAAGAATCAGTTGCAATATCTGAAGTGAGAAGAGACAGCTTGATTTAATGGAGAAATTTGTATGTCAAGACATTTGATGATAAATTCCTTTTATTTTATTGAAAATGTGGGTACCTTAAATACATTTTGGAATAAGATTTATCTGTGTTACTGAAAATTAAGTGGAATATAAAAAATTAAAACACCTTTCAAAATGTATCTACTAGATTTATCATTTTAACTAATAGTTCTTCAAGGTGTTAACACTAACTGAACTGACATCTGATATTTCATTGACATCTCTATATAACAAAATAAAGGTCTAGCTTTTTTTGTTGTAACATGGGGGACTCTTTTCTAATCTGTAAGTAGTATAGTTCCAATGTACTATTAAACATATAATCATAATGTATCAGACGTTTTAAATAAAACAGGAAGATTTATTTTAAAAATTCATAATCAAAAAAATTCATAATCAGTAATGTATCTTTCAAAATTTGTAGAAGCTGCATACTCTCAATTTTAAGCATAGTTGTACAGATTCAAACAGCATCGGTGATTTCTTATTCGACAAAAACATTCTAGATGGCAGAGATGCAAGTACCAGGAAGGTGACATTTGAATTAGGCACTTAAGAAAGAAAATATATGAAATCTATATTTGCAATAACTGTAAACTCTCCGCACGGTATAACCTTTATGTGACATGAACTTTTTACATACATTGATACACTACATTGAAGGAAAGCTCATATGTTAATGTTCCCTTACTACAAAATCAAATCAGGGCTTGGGATATAGCTCAGTGGTTGAATATTTGCCAAACATGAGCCAAGATCCTGTATAAAATGCACACCATCACATAAAAATGCTCAAATTTTAACTTTTCTACTTGGGGTTATAAAATATATGTTCCATGGTTTTTATTGGTTTTGTCAGAAACTTTTGGTGCATTTTCATTAATAAATTATGTGCATAGTCTAAGTTTTTGACACAAACTTGAGTTTCCTATTACAAATTGTTAGTCAAAAAAGTTGATCTTTGTTACATTCTATATCAATACAAGTTGTTGAACTTTAGAAAGAATTGTTTTGTTTTTGTTTTTGTTTTTGTTTTTTTGAAGTAGGGTCTCCATCTAGCCCAGGCTGACCTGGAATTTACTCTGTAGTCTCAGGGTGGCCTTGAACTCATGGCGATCCTCCTACCTCTGCTCCTAAGTGCTGGGATTAAAGGCATGCACCACCACACCCGGCTAAGAAGTGTTTTGTTTTGTTTTGTATTTTTGACTCTGCTAGTGTTGGGTAAAACCGTCAAAATTTTAAATAAGGACATAAAATTGCAAAAAAATATAAGAAAAAGTATAATTTCCATATTTCATACATGTTGCCAAAATATTGAACATTTTTAAATGGATTTATACAATCCCCACATTTTCCTCCACTGATTGTCTTGTGAGCTTGATTTAATACTTTTTCAGAGTGTGGGTTTGTTTTGAGACTTTGCTGTATAAGAAAAGCCTAATGGGGTTACACCTTCTTACCTTCCAATTCTGCAATTTTCTATTGTTACATGGAGATGGTGGGTAGGAGGGAGAAAGGAAGATAGGTATTTGCCCCCCCCCCCATATCAGTTACTTTTCTTACTGCTATAACCATACAGCTGACAAGCCAAATAGGAGAGGAAGGGTTTATTTGGGTTTATAATTCCAGGTGATATGGCCCATCATGGTAGGGAAGATGACAGGAAGCATCGGATCACATTACATCCACAGTCAAGAAGCAGAGACTGGTGAATACAGTTTCTCAGTTTACTTTCTCCTTTTTTTTTTTTTCAGTCTGGGACCCTCCCACATGGAATGGTTCTGCCCATAGTAAGGCAGGGTCTTTCTGCCTCAGTGAACCTAATTTAGAAATTCCTTGACAGACACACCTAGTGATTTGTTTCCTTGCTGATTCTAGATCCAGTCAAGTTGATAATTGAGATTAACCAACATATCCCCCAATTTGGAGCATTTCACACCTGTATCTCATGCTATTTGGCACAGTTTCCCTGTTCGTAATAGCATTAACAACAACAAAAAAAGTTAACGGTGCCCGAAAGACACAAGTTTCAAAGACTGAAGAATGTCAAGAAAAAAAAAGGACCCATCTTTTACTCTTGAAGAAATATATCCTACAAGGCTTAATTATTCAACCAGCTTACTTGCAAAACTACAAGTACAATTTATGCTTCCATATCTCTTGACAATTAATATTATATTTTACATATTTGGTCATGTTTCAGCAATCACGATCCCTGTCATTCATGCAATAACTTGCACTTGGGAGTAAATGTAATCTTGATGGGAAATTACTTCAGAAAAATAAATCATTCTTTTATTTCACATACATACACACACACAGAGAGAGAGAGAGAGAGAGGGAGAGAGAGAGAGAGAGAAGAGAGAATCTCTCTATAATTGTTCACTAATTTCTAGCTCCAGAATTTTATGTGGTTTTCAAGAGACACTTTAAGATAAGTACTTAAACATTACATATATTAATGATCTTAAAAAAAACAGAGCCCTGCTAAGGTCTTTTTCCAAATATTTAAATGTCTCCAGTCTAACATGGGGGAAATTATCTCCCTGTCACAGGTTAATATTCAACTAAATGTTTAAAATATGCAATATGTGGGTCTGTATCTTGAACACATTAATCTTGGCTTATATCAGCCATGTTGCTAAGGGATTATACCAAATAGCACTGTATTATATTTCAAAAGATGCTGAGGTTATTTTTACCCTGAGGAACATTTTTCAACATTTAAAAATAGGAAATCTAATTTTTTTTCCAAGAGAGGAGGGCATTTTACTGATTTTTTCCAAGTTCATCAGAAAAGTAGGCTTCACACACACACACACACACACACACACACACACACACACACACACACACACGTTTCCATGAGCCCCATCTTGCCCCATTAGAGAAAAACCCCCAAGGTGTTTTTTCTTTTGGTTATTTAAATAAGTATTTTAATTATTGATTTATCCCAATGTAAGCCATTACCATTTACTCCATCGTTTTGGCCAGTGGTGTTTTCAGACTCATTTTCTCTCCTAACTATGAATGTCAGAGACCACCGAGATCTCCTAAATCTACTCTGAAATATTCTTCCTTCTCCCTGCTTCTCTCTTTGGAGTACCTGCCATGTTCATTGCAGTGGCCTCGAAGTTCTTACCACTCCTAAGGAGTCAGGCTACCCATTTCATCATCATGTTGGAAATTCTAGAATAACTTACTTTTTGCCTTCAAGATAACATCTAAATTTCTGGATGGACTCTTCGTGTTAACTCAGTCTATCTTTCTTGCAGGAAGTCTTATTACAAGTCTCCTGCCACCAACTTCATGAAATGACTACACTCTGGGGTTTGGGATTTTTCCTGTGTGCTTGGCTTTCCATACTTTTTACACCTTTGTTTCTTTCTGGATATCTCCCTTCCTTCTGGATTGCCTTCTTCATGTCCTGCTCCACTCCATCCTCATCTGCTCAAAGCAAAACAACACACACAGTCACACACACACACACACACACACACACACACACACACACACACACACACAGAGCCCTCAGTTTGAACTCAACTTCTATGTAAATATTCCTTCAAGAAGAGGGAGTAATTTTCTCTTCTGATTTTTCCCCTTAAGATTTTGTACATTACAATTTAGATGCTGCCAGGTGAAGCTTAACTACTCATTATGTCTGTCTCCCCTATTAACTATTTTTGGACCTTTTCACGATGTTTATAGAGGGTCTCAATCAAGGAGATATTTTAAATATGGAAATAATAATGAAACCTTGCCTTTTTGGTTTGTACTGTCTCAGACAGCATATATTTGATTTTCTTCATAATCTCTATGAAGTGCACAGAGCTACTGATATTTTGCTCAGTTTGGTGGTTATGAAAAGGGTTATTTTCTCTCAGAAAAATAGATATATATCCACATTCAAATACATAACTCAGACTTGAGCTTTAAACTTGTATGTTGATAATCTTTTCATTACACCGAAGATCTCTTGGTACCTGTTGGTATCTGATGAAAAGCCTATGGTTTGATTTAAAATATGAGAACAGAGAGGCATGGCGATGATTATGAAGACAGATAGCAGTTTGATTGAGATTGTGAGACAATTACATCGGGATGAAAGATAACTACAATAAAGTCCCTCCCACCTGAATTTAGAGAGGAGCATTCTTAGCTCTGAAGTTTTGGGTTCTGAGAATGTGTTACATATTGGGCTGTGGCAGAATTAGAGGAACCTGTTCATCAGATTCTCTGCATGTCTTGAATCCACACAACTTAAGACACCGAACTGTGAAATTCACTAAAGTATTGGCTAATTCACTAAGGGAATAATTAAGAGAGCGTTTTCTGTATTTGAATGCTGACTAATGCTCTCGTCAGGATGACAGAAGGTAAGCCATTTGAAACAAGGCTTTGAGATGTACAACACTTCAGACAGATAAGGTTTTAGACTTATTTAAAACGTACACGTTCCCAATGGAATTTTCAGGGATTTTTTTTCACTTGAAATTTAATTTGAATGTGGGAGATAACAGTAAAGAACACTGTGAAAAAAATTGAAAAAGCTTTCTAATCTAAGAGGTATCAGATAATATCATATAGGCTATTACTTCAAACACTATGACATTAATTCATGAATAAGCCATGGATTGGTGTAATTGAAAGAAGTCAAGAAATGGACCCATGTATATATGAACGTGTAAGACTTAGGGCAAATTGCTAACTGATCATAGGAGATATGACTTAATATGTGGTGTTGATTGGCTTATTTAAATAAAGACATTATAGCACATCATAATAAGATACTTAAAATCAATAATATCAAGCTTAAAATCAATAATGAATCTTTAAAACTAAAGACAAAAATAGAAAAAGGACAAGGGCACGCAATTTGAAAAGGACTCATGAAAAAAAATCTACACTTGGAAAGGTTTTCCACCTGGTAAACAATGGAATAAAATTTCAAATATCAATGACATTTAATTTTTTTATGTATTGGAAAATATGAATAATTCAGAGGTATGGGAGAATGTGTCAAAAATCTAAATTAGGAAAATGTTGCTGGATAATCAAACAACATGTAACAGTATTTTAAATATGAATGCCTTTGACCAAGTGATTCTGTGTAGGAATTTAACCTCAGCGCATAAATGAATAAGTAACAAAGAAGTACTATACCACATCATCATATGACACTGGACATCAGAAATGACCCAAATTTTTTTCACTGGAAAATTTAAATAAATGACGGCTTATTTGTAAGAAAGGACTACTAAACAGTGAAGAAGGGAGAGCGTATGTATTAAACTGTAGGTAAATTCCATATTTAGAAGAAAAATTTAGTGAATAGATCACAGACTATAACACCCTTATAAATATTTATATTTATATATGAGATTAAATCTCTGTGTCCCTGTGTATTTGTGCAAATCTCTCTCACACACACACAACACTCCCTCTCTGTTTTCATATCCTCCCTGTGGGAGGTGGAGAGGCACTAAATATTTCAGAGGAATGTAGATGTGAAATTTGAGAGACCTCTGATTTTATATTTTATGCCTTTTTCCTTTTGTTTCCTTTACAGCGAACGAAAGTTATTTTCATAATTGGCAAAAACTGTATATTTCTTCTATTCGTAAACATTTATTCTTTCACCTGATATATTTGGCTCATGGACTTCTTTTCTCCGCACCTCTAACTATGCAAAGCATCTCATTATAAAACCATTGAGTACAAGATAAAAAATGAAGATGTCAAAAAAAGAGAAAATAACAGCATGAAAATAGTATGTAATACAAAAGCAAAAAAAGGCACACAATTGATTACTGAGTAATTCTTGGGAATGATTCAGAGATTTGACTGCAAGTTTTCTGTTAGAGAATCTGAGTGAGGCAACTCTATCCTCAAGATTCATGTGTGTCACTAAGTTAACAAATGAGTTGCTTGGAAAACTACATTTTGGTGAACTCTGAGAATTAAAATAAGTATCTCCATTTCTCCATGGTGTCTTATAGAAAAGACCTTATGTGATGTGGTATGCACAATTTCACCAGCCTCCCTGACCTTTATTACATATAAAGTAAGCATGAATGTTTCTTTTTTAGCTGTGGCTGTGTCTTAGACAAATATATATGTTGATGGTCTGTTGTCCATTTGCTGTCCACCCAAAGTCTACTGGTGTCTGAGTCTAATGTGGCTTTCTGTCTCAGTGCCCTGTGTAGCTTGAGGAATCTTCTAGACTCTATCCCAAAGCTAACATACAGTTTATTGTTCTCATTCAATTACCTGGATTTGGTTTAGATGCCTCGCTGATTCTCTGGTCTAAGGTTTCTCCCTATAACCATTACTTTTTGACCTGATTTGTTCTTGTAACGATGACAGCCATCAAGGGAATCGAAGCTAACTCAACTTTGGCTTAGAATTCTAGGACACCAGCCCCTGTATCAGGCATAAAGAATGTGACTAAACATATTCATTTTTGGTATCCATGTCTCTGATTCTCTGACATTGCATGACTGATCCTTTTTCCAAATGTTCGCAGTACTTTTTAAAAATACAATATTTTTATTTGTTTGCGAGAAAGGTAGAGAGAAGGAGAGGGAGAGGGAGAGAGAGAGAGAGAGAGGGAGGACACACATCAGGGCCTCT
Source organism: Zapus hudsonius (assembly GCA_004024765.1). Taxonomy (NCBI): domain Eukaryota; kingdom Metazoa; phylum Chordata; class Mammalia; order Rodentia; family Dipodidae; genus Zapus; species Zapus hudsonius. The sequence continues at coordinate 94,086 of PVHP010000701.1, forward strand.
AGCCACTGCAAACATACTCCAAACACAAGTGTCATTTGGCTTTATGTGTGCACTGATTAATTGTACTTAGGCCAGCAGACTTTGCAAGCAAGCACCTTTAACCACTGAGCCATTTCTCCCGCCCTCTCACAATGCTTTATATTCCAGTTGAATTATCTCAGATAAGCTCGTCACAATATGTCACTACTGTAACTAGTGGGTTGATCCAATAACCTATAAGCTAACTAAATAATAAAAAGTTATTTACCAAAATTGACATTGCTGTTTTAGAGTATTTTACTTAAAACCCTATTGTCCAGCATGAATTCTCCAAGTTCCTGATTATATAATATTAATTTGCCCATTCTTTCTTTTTATCCATGAGGCGTATTTCCTTAGTGCTTAATCAGAGGCAATTTTAAATCCTTAACATGTGAAGTAAGTGTTTGGAGACATCTGCATACTCATTTTTGTTTGACCACTACCTGGGACCATTCTCACCACCCTTCGTTGTCCTGAGGACCAGGTTCTTCTTTAATAGTTGGTATCCAGGGAACTCCATGGCCATGCTGAAATCACGTAGACACTCAGAGTTTCACTAGGTATACAGAAACAAGGCCGTCAAATATTAACAAATAGCTGATGATGTCTTTCTCAGATTTTTGAAAAATAATAAACAGTATTGTGATGTTTTTCCAGGGAAATGTAAGTCCAGGAAATACATGTTTATATAAACAACTCAGAGACCACCACAAACATTAGGAAAAATTGATAAATTTTGTGGTTCGTGGATGTGACTGTTTGTTGCAAGTGTCTTCTCTCTCAAGAGCCTCTGTGTGTGTTGTCTCCTTAGGATGGAGACATCCTTTTGCTTTGATATTGATAATGTCTATTCCTATCTCCAATCTTACCCCAAACATAATGTTTGAAATCAAGTTCTCTCAGAGCTTCCAAATCTGTCATAACAATATAATTCTTCTTCATGGCACTTGGATACTTTAATGTATGTTTTAATTGCATAATTATTGAATGAGTGACAATGTCTTCTACCAAATGATAACACCCCAGGAAAGCAGAGACCTCATCAGTTTTGAACACATTGCCCAGTATTGATCCACATACCATAAGAATTATTAAACAAAACCCAGAGTAAAATATTTAAAATTTTATAAAGCTAAGAACCTATTACTTGAAAAGGGTTGAAAAAATCCAAATTTAGACAATTTTTCTCATGTGTTTCGTTTGATTAAAGAAGTAAGTATTTACAATTTAACTGATAAGACGCAGAAGTGTTAACAGGTGCTGCTATTCCTGGGAGGAGACTGAAAGACAGGAAGCCTGTGAGGTGGTTGCATCATCATAGAATTATGATATTGTATCGAGCATGAGGGATGGCAAATAAAAGTGAGTAAATAAAACATATACTGGTTCATGCTATTTGGTTTACATATTTACTTAATTTAGGCCCATGTTGATCATTTAATTTTCATTTAGAAATTAAAAGTGCTTGCCCTAAAATCCTTAGTTTCTGTTAATCTACTTCCAAACAAATACGAAGTGTCTGTAACTACAGAGAACCTCAGCATGCGGCCGTCATTGTGACATAAAAAACTCAAGTGAAAATAAATAAGTGTCTTTCCCAAGCACATCAGAACCAATTAAGATGTTTAAGAGGGCTCACAATTGTAGGAGAAAAGAAAAATATGCAGAACAATTCTGAGAAATGCTCTCAGATTTTTATAAATATCTTTTTAACCGTATGCTGATTTTAATTTTGGTTCAGGAAGACATGGAAACTGATAAACAAGTCATCAACTGTGTTGACATAGAATAGTTTGCAGACCAAAGTCGGAGGAGTATATTGAAAAATCATTAATGCCATTTTCAAAAATCATTAATGCAATTTTACATTTGGTAATTACATTATTAAAATACTTTACAGAAGAAAAAACTCACAAGAGAAAGCAATTCTGTGCTGTCTTTCCTGCGTAGCAGTCATAGTATGGACCTTAGACTCAACTGTTTCCCATTTATTTTCTGGTGCTGAGCTATTCAGTTTTTAGTGAGTTCCAACAATGATGACATATCTCACTAATTAGACACAGAATAGAAATAAAACAGCAGCACACATTCTGTCGTTATTTCTTTTTCTTATTCTATTTATTTGTAGGCAGAGAGATACAGTCAGAGAGAGAGAGAGGGGGAGATAGATAGAGAGAGAGAGAGAGAGAGAGAGAGAAAGAGAGAGAGAGAGAGCGAGCATACCAGGGCCTCTAGCTACTGCTAACAAAATCCGGATGCATATGCCACTTTATGCATCTGGCCTATGTGGGCACTGGGGAATTGAACCTGAGTCCTTAGGCACTGGAAGCAAGTGCCTTAATCACTGAGCCATCACTTCAGCCCTCTATCATCTTTCTGTAACAACAAATCTATATCTCCCTTTGCTACCTTTGAGACATGACTCTGTGATCAACTGAAGTACGTCACGCAAGTTCAAGGTGAGAGTCTTTTAAAACGTATTTGACCAAAATATATTATTAGTTCATCAATATTCATCCAGATACTTCCTCCTTCGAATATTTGTTACTGCATCTGTTGGAAACCATGAAAAGTTTAAAAAATGTTTTAGCCCATAAAAAACCTATAGTGAACCTGCTGGGAATCTGGAAAAGCAACAACATGTAACAGCATAGGCCCTCATACATCTATCAGCTTGTTCACTGCTTTGGATACTGCTCATATCTACTCATTTGCTTTACATATTTTTTTTATTGTCCATAATGAGTTACATTATTTAATGGGCAAACGATGTGTTGTTCTCCCCAGTTCCTCAATGCCCGTCTTCCCCATCCCCAATCTGCTGGATATCCTCCTCCGTGGGCCATCTGGATCAGTCCTAGGGGCAGGGGACCATGGATAGCCTAGGAGTCAGCCCAGTTCTCCTGGACCTAGTATGTTGTTACTCAGGGGCATCATGCCTCCCCCACCACGGCTCTCACAATCTTTCCGCCCCCTCTTCCGCTCAGTTCCTACAAGCGAGTGCTTTACATATCTAATGTTGTTAATTAGTGGATATTTTGTATATTCTTCCAGTTATAAAAATGTATCTATAAAATGAATACAAATTAAAGGTATTAGAAAAGCAAACTGAAATACAATGATTTCCTCTTTAAATGCCTACTGGTGGTTGGTTCAGCAGAATACCAATGTTTGATTTTGGTTGAATTGTAGCCATTGTCAGTAGGTAGGAAAAGGATGTAAGGCTGTTGTATCCAATGGTGTTTTCCCAGAGACTAGCTTGCCTGAAAGTAGTTCAATACACAGAGCTCATGCTGTGTGAGTGGGCTAGGAGTTCAGCATACATAGTTGTTCATGCTGTGTGAGCAGGTCAGGAGTTTAGTATACAGTGTTCAACATATAGTAGTTTAACACACAGGGTTCATCATACAGTAGTTTTAACACACAGAGTTCATCCTGTGTGAGCAGACCAGGGGGATAGACAGAAGGTGAAAGAGCTCTTCAAAGGGTTTCTCACTTTTTCTCTAAAATGGTTTTTGCAACTATCTTCTCCTCAATGGGGCCAAATACCTGACCAAAAGCGTCTGGTTGGAGTAAAGAATTTATTTCTGTTTACAATCCTGAGGGGGGCATGAGCAGGAATTGCCTGGTGTCTTCTTACATATCTGGGTTCAGGTATCTAAGTACTGGGGTTTGAACTGGACTAATAAACCTCAAGGTCCACCCTTCCAGTGACACACCTCCTCAAGCAAGGCTCCACCTCCCAAAGACTCTACCATGTGGCAATTGAGTATGAGGCTTCATCAAACACACATGAGGCTGTGGAGGACACCTCACACTCAAACTACCACAGTGGTAAAGATGCATACATAGACTCTAAGCAGAAAGTCATGCAGCTTGCCTTCGATTTTTAAAAGCTCACTTTGATAGATACAGGGAACATCAAATAGAAAGGAACTGAAGATGTGATTAAGATCATTCAGCAAACAAGATAAATAAATGATGATATCTGAAACTATAGAAGGAATGATAAGAAGAGAGGAGTTTAAGAAAATTCTAAGCATAAATAATGGTGCTTGTTGACAGACTTAATGGCATGGAATAAAATATTAAGTATGTTTATGAAAAATATGACATGAAACAGCTATTACTTTATGACATCACATCAGCCATCATCAACAAGATCTGCACATGGGTGATAGAAGGCAGAAATAATCATGAACAGAATAGGAACGGATGGAAACATGGAGAACAGTGGAAGGGGTTAGAGGAACAGAAGAAGATATTGGAAAGGGATTTTTAGCAAATTAAATTATGTTCACGTTGAACATTGTCAATAAGAAGTTAAAAATATTATTAAAGAAGCCATATGTTTCTGGACAACTAAAGTAAACATAAACTGCCACAGTTTTACACTCTGTGGGTCCTAATTATTCAAGGGACATTTTGATGTATTAATTAAGGCATACTTATTTGCCTTGAATATTTGTTTGCATTTTAAATTTGAAATGTCTTTTTTGTAGATAATTACACCATACACTAAGTACATCAAATTATTAAAAATTTGTGTTTATGTGTGCCTCTCTGTGTGTGTGTGTGTGTGTGTGTGTGT